>CM062812.1:310478808-310696021 GCA_031772625.1 Pinus tabuliformis | reverse complement strand
CTCATCAATGATCCTGATTTGAACAACTCCATTGTCGTGACATTTCTCTATCAGGGGCAAGGGTCCTCACCTGACTTTTCATTATTTTTACCTTGAAATCCTTGAACTTAGAGTCATGTAGTAAGGCCCAATCCCCTTCCTGGAAGACTTTTTCCTTGATATCCCTATCATGCCAAACCTTCCTTTGCAATTGCATAACTTCAGTGTGTGTGAGTACCTAAATTCTGAACTCATCCAAGCCATTTAACTGGAGCAACCTCTCCTCTTGTGCTTTGGTCACATCCAAATCCAATTGGGCTACCATTCTCAAAGTATTATACTCAAAATCAATAGAGAGCAGGGTTTCTTTCCATAAACCAGATCATATGGAGTAAAACCAGTAGTTCTTTTCCAAGTTGTGTTCTAGGTCCATGTGGCCTCCACTATTATGTCTCCTTGATCCCTGCTGTTGCTGCTCCAAACCTTGGTAAGGTTGCCCTCTAATGCTCTATTTGTCCCCTCTACTTATCCATTGGCCTGATGCTGATTAGAAATATGTATTTTTGTGTCGATATGATGCTTCCTTAACATATTCTCGATTAGATGTGATGTGAGTTGAGCTCCCTAATCAATGAATATCTCTCTACAGTACTGTTACAGGTCTATTTTGGCACATCACTCCTGACATTCAGATCAGTACTATTAGGGCTCATCAAACCCTAATTTAGTTGTTACATGCCCTAGACAAGTCAACTCATTGAATGCTTCCTTCTATGAAAGTTTCCTCGCTTGAAGCCTTCCTGAAATGCCTTGTTGGGACACCAGCGCAACCTAAGCCTTGAGACAGTGCATTGCAGAGCATGCAGGCCCACTGTGGCCTACACTGCAGTGCGCGTAGGCCCTCTTTAGCCTGCGCTTGGCAAGATTGAGCAAAATTTGCCTAGTGTTCTAGGAATATTCCTTCATTCTAGATGATTCTAGAAGGTTCCCATCTCTTATATCCTCTTATGAGCTTGAAATTGGATAGGCTAAGGATCCATTAACCTCCTATCTAAAGTTTCTAAGGAAATTATATTGGTTTGAGAATTGAGTTCACGTTGAGCAATGCTATGCTGTTAGAGTAGTGTGCTTTTGATGCGGCGAGGGTTGGATTGAAGTCGAAGGAGGGGCACAGGATCAAACTATATTGGGTGATACTCTTCCTTCTATATTAATCAAGAGTTTATTCCTCTTACTATATGATTGTTCATATCTGTGATGATTATGTGTTTCAATGTCTTTGATTCCATTGGTTTATAGTAGATAGATCGTGTATGCTTTCATCATCTCTTGTTTCTGTTTCTCTTGATGTAGGTACCTTTTGAGCAGATTTAGTTCAAGTCAAGTAGAAGTGATGGGAATGATTCAAAAGAGATCTAGGAAGCAAAATACTACAAGTAAGTTCCTCCATCTCATCTATATTCTATAAGAAAAGTTTAAACTACTTTCTTTCTGTTGTTCTAGGTATAGTCACCCACCTAGGGAACATGTGTTTATCCGTAGATGAAAATTCCATATAACAAATTGGTGTTCATACTAGGGAATGACTGTCATTCTCGGTGGCTTACCCTCATCATACTACACCGTAGTAGACTTTTCTTAGCTTTATTGATCTTATTTCAGTCTTCTTGAAGTGTTTTTAGTCAAACATTGTGCTTGAATGTCTCTTTACTTGACTCTCTGGCACTAGCACAATGTTAGTATTGACAGAGTGCACTACAGAGCAGCCCCTACCTTAGAGATAGTGCATTTCAATGCATTATCTCCCTCTCTGGCCTGCGTTGATTCCTCTTAGGCTAAAAGACTTACCTTTGGCTAGATTTTTCCAAAGTTTCTTCTCTTGTGATTTGCTAAAAAATCAATGATTCTTGTGGTTCTGAAATCAAGTTGTATTTCTCCTCCTAGCCCTACTTTGGCCTTGATTGTTTAGTGTTTCTTAAATGATTTCTTTATCATTATCAATTCATTTTCAAAGTTCTCTTATAGTCGATTAATCTTTTCTGAAAAATGAAGTGTTGTAATGTCGTCATTTCTTTCAAAAAGGAACCGTCGTAAAGTATTCATTCTTGCAAAAACGATTGACTAATTGTATCTGCATTTAGTTTCCTTTTGTTAATCTAAACATTAAGGGAATTGAAAAGAAAACCTTACATTATGCATCTAGAGGTTTGTGTGTGCTTTTAGGAATAGTATAGGGAAATTACATTAGATGTGCTCTTTGCTCTTTGATTAAACATTCTAATTGATCTATCTCTTGTAGTTAAGGTTTTCATTGTTCAACATAAAATGAAAAGAATGTTTCTCATCATAGTTGCATTCTAGGAATTTCAAAGATATCACGCGGTGAATCTGAAAGACAAACTCTTAATCAATATCAACTTAAAAGTTATCTTAATTAACCTAATGGAGCATTGTCATCTAACAAATAACATTTAGAGATTCTAAGCCAGAGACGTGTTCCAGCGTCGTAAAACATAGTAGCTATCGTTAATTGTCTGCGATACATTCCAAGTGTGATACCTCATTCCACGTACGTAAGTATATCATAGCTCGTCCACGTACCTTCGGGTATATAGGGCGGTGTTACAGTATGAAAAGTATAAAGGAATGCTCTCACTGTGTGGTTTCACATTAGACAATGCTAACACGGATTGGGCCTCCACGTACTTTTGGGTATATATGGGAGGACTACATTAGGTTTCTATCCATCCTTAGGTAACCGAGTTGGCCACCTTGTACACTGTGATACACTGAACACAACATTCGGGGAGATTTCCTGCACGTATGTTAAGTCCTTGGTTTACTGAGGCAGTATATTGTAATTCACAGTTGCTTGGTAATTCTTTTTCCTAGATTACACTCTTTCTATTTATTTCTTTTTGTAATAAAATCAATCAACAATTGTAGAGGAACATCAACCCTTACCTCATCGTTTGCAGAGGACAGTGAGTAAACTGCCTTTACCCCCTGAAGCTACACCTAATCAGAAAAAGCAGTATCATTTAGCTTAATCCAGTACATCAAAAAATTCTGGTTCTCCATCAGAATTACCAGAGTCACCTATACTGGTAAGTACTGTGACCCCAATTACCCCTACAATTACTGGTACATCTATTACTGCAGTGGATTCTCCACAATCAATTGATGACACTAAAAGTGAACCTAGTGAAACAATAACTGAAGTTGTCCAACAAGAAGTTGATTCTCAATCGAAATTTGTTGACCTAAACTTTATCTTTATCCTTATACTCCTCAGTTTACTACTCCTTTTGATATTGATTAGTTTCAGACTCCCGTTGATTCGTTAGGACATTTATTAGGACATTTTATTATGGCAGAATCAACATCCCAGACTATACCATCTGTTATAGCTGCGATAAAATCTTCTGTCATTACTTCTTCAATGCTTACCACAACACATGAGTCACATTTGTATGGTGTTCCATCCATCCCACCAGGTTACCAATATTTATCTGCAACCCACTCAAGTGTTGCTTCTAGTCCATGGTCTTCACTCATGTCCTCAACAGGAATTTTACCTAGTTCTTCACTTACAGATACTGAGTAGATTGATCCATCAAGTCAATATCAAGATGGCTCATCTCATTACTATCCAATGTATCCACTTTACACTGGATTACCCGCATATGGAGAACAATATGCACAATCTCCTTATCCTCCATTTTTTGGGGGGAAACCATGTGGCAGTATGATGTCGTCTTTAGGTCAGCCTAGAATGACTGTTTTTCAGTGGCAACCAACAATGATCGTTCAACCGAGGCTTGTGTATCCATTACAACCAATGTAATCTGTCTCATCCATACCTAATACGCATGTTGTTACAACTTTACCACAGTCATAAGCTCAGTTAGTTGTATCTCAACCTTTGCAAGTTGGTCCTTCAACTTATGAACCCCAAGTTTTGAGTTTATAGATTCATTCTTTCAGGCCATTTCAAAACAACGTTCATGCCTAGAATTTAACAAGCTTAGGCCAATTTACCATTTACTAGAATGAGTTAGACTTACACTTGTTTAGTTTATTCATAACCTGGTCAAACTTACATTGGTAGCAAACAACCGTTAAATCAACAACCATGGCAGCCACAATATCAGCATCAAGACTTCCAACAATACAAACTTATCCTGGACATGGTCAACAAGCCTATGTTGGGTTTGGTCAACAACAAGTTTACCCAGCTCCTGGTCAACAAGTCTATGCTAGGTTTGGACAACAACAAATTTATCCTAATGCCCAACAACCACCTTATACTGGATTTTCTCAACAAACTTACCCCTATCAAGGTTACCAGCAACAGATACCTTATGCTGGTATGCAAAGGCCTATTACTGCAGAAATTCCATCTTACCCTAGTTATGCTCAACCTGACCTCAATAGATAATTGACTTTTTTTGCAACACTTGAATTATTAGATTTAAATCATCTCACCAATGATCCAATTCTTTATGAACCTTGGTGGCTGGCGATTCATCATAAATTGCCTTCCGATATTCTAAAATTAAATGGAAACCCTCGAGAAGACCTGACCAACCATGTCATGAATTTTCATTTATGGTGATCATCCAACTCCCTGAATGATGATTCAGTTAGACTACATCTTTTCAAGCAAACACTTACTGGTCTAGCTGCAAAGTGGTATATTGAATTACCATGAGCTTCATTTGATAAATTTACATCCTTAGCCACCACATTTTCAACCCACTTCCAGCTTCCCATCAGATATGAAACTGGAACAGAACTATTGACCAACTTTAAATAGACTACTTCTACTCACATATTTGATCATATCCATGAGTGGCGTCGTCATCGTCGAATGGCAAAACTTATGTTCCCGATCATCTTTTAGGTGAGTAGTTTATAAAATCCTTGTTGCCATCTATCATCGAGGATGTGGCTAAAGGAGGATTTGTCACTAAAGAGCAAGCAATTGCTCGTGCACAATACTTATACTTGATTTACACTTAGTCTAGTATGCTCTATGACAAATTTCCAAATGCACCCAAACTAGCTTTTACTGTTCCTCCACCCCCATCGAGTAAGGACTCTCATGCCGGTGATGGTGTGATTGGTTCTTCAAGCACACAAACAGTAGGTAGACCATCTGGTCAAACACTTGCTATTTCCAATCAAACTTCTACTGCATCTGATAATACTCCTGCTTCTGAAATAAATGTCATGTCATATGACAAAGGAAAGAATGAAAAGCAACCTGGAAGCAAGAAGAAGGGGAAAGCTAAAAAGAAATAAAATCCTCCCTTCAAGAGAAATCATCTGACTCGTCTTCTCTCACTAGGAAACCTCGTTATCCATGTTTGATCTATAATAAGGAGCATTTTACGTGAGACTGTCCTCACTGCTCTGAAGTCTCAAAACTTCTTAAGACTTTTAGTGCATCCATTGTGTTGACAGATCCTTTTTTGAATCCGGAGACTCATTTGGTTGCTACAGATCATGCTTCCACTTCACAAGTTCTTATGCTATCTGCCTCTAAGCCTAAAGTTGATGTTTTGGTGTCTATACAAAATAACGATTATGGTAATCCATCATCATCGTCAAATAACCAGGCTTTAGATCAACCAAATCCTTCGACTTCGACTTCGTCTAATCCTATTCCACCACCCATTGCATTAGAATTAACAATAAAACCACCTAAAGGATTTGTACATAATTCTACATTCAACCCTCGAGCTCGAGCAGCACAAAACTATAACATAATAGAAGATTTGGCTCAATCACCTTCTGTTATGTTGATGGTTGAGGTGCTTCAAAATTGTCCTTCCCAAAAGTAGGCTTTATTGTTAGAAATTGGTGGAATTGATCCAATGGATTCTAATATTGTTGTTTTTAACCATGCGGGATATATGCCACAATTACCAGTGCAATTAGCTTTCCTGATCCAAGTAAATTCTTTGAATAAACTCATTCACTGAACCATTTTTGATGAGGGTGCATCTACCAATATCATGTTGATGAGTTGCTAGAAAGCACTTGGCTCCCTGCCTTTCTCACAGTCACCTACAACTTTAAAAACTTTTGACGGCTGCACATATATGCCTTGTAGTATTTTAAGTAACCTGTAGATAGAAATACGGGGAAAAAATATAACTATTGAAGTTGAGGTCATTGACGGACCCCTTAACTACAACATTTTACTAGGAAGACCTTGGGTTTATGCTATGGATGTTGTGGTTTCGACATACTTTCGTATGATCGCTTTCCCTCACAAAGGTGGAATCACAGTAATTAATCAACTCAGGTTCTTTGCCTCTAGTTCACAGGTTACTAGGAGCATTCCATTAGTTCACAGACCCCCGATATCTCTTCATCTTTAAAGATCCTTCCATAATGGGTACCTTTTCACTACCGTCACCATTGAAAATGGTGGAAGTTGTAAAAGTTGAGACTTGCAACATGATATCTTCCACTTCATCTGATTCATGGAATTTTTACAACAATTCTAAAGATGATATGCATAACAAAACCATGCCACTAAGCCCCATTGAGCTTGCATTGCAATCAATATTTTTGGCTTGTGCGGAAAACCAAAATCCATTATCACCAATTGTATGGGTTGATCGTTCGTTAGAATATGATACTCCCTTTGATCCTTTTTCACGTACATTTTCTACTGATGAAGGAATCATCCAATTAATGAGAAGAAGAACCATGGGAAGATTATCATTATCGATCCCATCTTCCAAATCACATAAACTATGTTTCAAATGAGCCAAATCACCTTTCAATTATTGATTTCCTTTCAAATTCTGTATTTATAGACACAATTGATTCTGAACGAAACATGTCAATATCAGAAAAACCATTTCTATCAACATTTTAACCAAACTTGGAATTGTAGTGGACATCCATGTTGGAAAATATTGTTCTTCATCGGAAATTGAAACATACGGTGCTCTTTTCCGTGAATTCCATGACATATTTGCCTAGTCATATGAGGAAATGCCAGGAATTGATTCTAGTATAGTTGAACATGAAATTAAAATGTATCCTGGTGTCAAACCAGTACAACAGTGCCTCCATCCTATTCATCCAAAGAAGGTTGCTGCCATAAAAGGAGAAATTGAAAAACTATTTCATGCTGGTTTCATTTACCCTATTCCTCCTACCGATTGGGTTTCCAATCTTGTTCCTGTCATGAAGAAACAAGGAACAATACGAGTGTGTGTTGATTATAGGGATGCTAACAATGCTTTTCCAAAAGACAACTATCCCGTTCTCTTCATTGACCAGATAATTGATGACTGTGTCAGATGTGAAATATTCTCATTTATGGATGGCTTTTCCGGGTATAATAAGATCAATATCCGCCGAGAAGACCAATATAAAACTGATTTTATTTGTCCCTAGGGCATATTCTCATATAGGAAACTCCCTTTTGGTTTGAAGAATGCTGGGGCAACCTTTCAGAGGCAATTTAATTATTCCTTCCATGACATCAAACACATTGTTCAACCCTATCTAGATGATTTACTTGCTCATTCACGGGAACGGGTTGATCACCCGCAACATTTGAGAGCTCTTTTTACGGTGCCGACACTACAAAGTTCGACTCAATCCACATAAATTTTTGTTTTGTGTTGGTTTTCGTTGTTTTCTTGGTTTCGTAATGTCTAAAGAAGGAATTCGACTCAACCCTTTGAAGGTTAAGGAAATTATTGATCTGCCTCCACCTTCCAATTTACTACAGTTACAGAGACTCCAAGGGAAGGCTAACTTTCTAAGGAAGTTCATTCCCAACTATGCAGAAATGGATAAAAAATTTACTCATCTTTCGAAAAAGGGGATACCCTTCTTTTGGGACTAGGTTGCGCAAGCTTCCTTTGATGCTTTCAAAGATACCTTGATTCGAGCATCATTAATGTATGCCCCTAATTATCAAAATGACTATTTCCTGTATCTCCCTACTGCAGATACAATAATTGTTATGCTTTTAGTCCAAGAAGAAGGTGGGACTGAACATTTGATCTATTATTTGAGTCGCAATATGAAAGATACGGAAGTTAAGTAATCTTATGTCGAAAAGTTAGTTTTTGCTATTTTCCAAGCTGTACAGAGATGTTGCCACTATATCCTACTCTGAAAGACCACTATCATTTCTTATTGCAACCCTATCACATACGTTCTGTCACGCCAATTTCTGTGGGGAAAATACTCAAAATGGATTGTCATTTTGCATGAGTTTGATTTGGAATTCATCAAATCCAAATCAAAGAAATCTCTAGTCTTTGTCGAGCTTCTTTGCGACCTTCCCTCTACGGATATTGATTCAACAATGGAACCATCAATTCCAGATGAATCTTTTGTTTCTGATTTCGTCATCTGACCTGTGGTATGGAGATATACTTATCTATCTCCACACCCAAAATTTTTGGCCTGGTACCTCTCGCTCACAACTACGATGTATTCATTACCAAGCCAAAGATTATTTGATCATTGGCGACACTCTTTATTTCCCTGGTATCGATACGATTTTATGGAGCTGCCTCACACATGAGGAAGACAAGACTTTTTTGAATGATTGCGATTCTAGTGCTTGTGGTGGACATTTATCTGGTTATGCTACCGCACAGAATATTTTTTTTGCTGGTTACTTTTGGCCAACTATATTCAATAATTGCATTATTGCTATCAGAAGTTGTCATGCATGTCAGATTTTTTACTGTAAAAAATGATTACCACTTGCACCATTGCATCCTATCATCATTGTTGGACCATTTGCAAATTGGGGCATCAATTTTATGACATGTTACCCTACCTCGGCTGGGGGGCATGGGTATATAATTCTTATTGTGGACTATTTTACGAAATGGTCTGAGGCCATGCCTACATTAAACAACAACAGTGAGATAACTGCTCTTTTTTTCTTCAACCATGTGGTTGCACGGTTTGGTGTGCCACAAGCTATAGTTACAGATCATGGGTGGCATTTTTGCAACCATATGATGACTAAATTGACTGCTAAGTTAGGACTTTCACATGATAGTTCTACTCCTTATTATCCGCAAGCTAATGGATAATTTGAAGCTATCAAAAAAATCCTTAAGCGAATCCTCTAACGAATGATAGGAGTCCATAAAAAAAATTAGCATTTAATCCTATACTCGGTTTTTTCGACTTATCGAACCTCAGTAAGAAATGAAACCAGATTCACAACTTTTCAACTGGTGTATGGTCTGGAGGCAATCTTGCATGTACAGTGTGAAATTTCATCATTAAAACTCGTGATCAACATGTTACTCAACACTTTTGAAGAAGAAGCATGTTTCTTAGAGCTCATCCATCTATATGAAACTTGTCGTGAAGCCGCATTGGCTAACGAATCACATAACAAACAAATAAAGGCATAATATGACCAAAATGTCAAGCCTCACATTTTCTCAGAAGGAGACCTGGTCTTGCTTTATGATCAGGAAGCTGGTAAACTAGGAGCAGGGAAAATTAAACCATTATGGATGGGCCCTTATATTGTCAAGTTTGTTTTGGCAAAATGTGCTTATGAGTTAGTTGATTATGATGGAATTCCATTGTCACAGCCCCGTAATGGGTTGTATTTAGAACATTGCTATGCCTGATTTTGCGTAGTAATAAGAACTGTATAGATACTTTGATTATGTGTGTGTGTGTGTGTTATAGTGTGACTTTTAGAGTTTTTTATGTGGTTAAGTAATCTTGTTTGTATTTGCTGGAGATGTCAGAATATTTGGAACCATTTGTTTGTTGCGCTGATGGTGCTAGTCAAAGTACGCATAACCTATCTTCTACAACATGGGCCATATTCGCTCCAAGTGGTGAGTTAGTGAGTTTTATGAATGGTATCAGTCGTTCTACGAAAAATATCACTGAGTATAGTGCATTGATCAAACTCCTCTTTGATGCCATTTCACTTGGAATTCACCGAATCATCATTAGGCTGGACTCACAACTCGTCGTATTGCAACTAAAAAATGTTTATACCGTCCGAAATTCAACAATTTATTGTATGTTCCTTATAGTTCGTCTCTTGGAAAGACATTTTGATTACATGCAATGTCAACACATTTCTAGGAACTTTAACACATTAACTGATCCATTAGCGAACTATGTGTTAAACAGACATTTGCGACACATGTAAAAGTAATTTTTTCAATTCACATCAATACTTGAATAGGATTGCACATAACCATATACGAAAACACTGAACAAAAAATAGATAGATGTTTTAAAGTTTTTACGAAATTTGTGTGCAAGACATGTTGGTCATATGACCTCAAAACTCAAAATTGATATAGAAAAACATCCTGAGTAGACATAATGATGCTCATGATAACAGGTCACAGTGTGAGCTATCATGCGCAATAGCCTCATCCAACAGCTAGGTACACCAATATTATGGCGTTGCAGCCTCATTGGTAACTCGATCTAGACATCCGGAATACCTAGGGTTAACCCCTCTATATGATCTTGCAACTCTTCCAGTGTCTCGGTCAAATCCAAATCCTGAAGAACTACTCTTCCAACATTTCTCTGCGCTAGATCACCCGCCTCCTTTTGATGACCCATAGGTCGAACAATACCAACATATGCATGCATGAGTACATTTTTAGTTTAGTCTTGTAAACACCAAAAACACAAAAACATGTAGAAACTTAAAAAAATTAAAAAGTCTTGGTCAAAACAATTTACCTATAGCAACCCATTGGGCACCACTGGTAATCTCAAATCTGGATCTCCATGAAAGTCCATCCCCGCATATGTATTCTCCTTGATTACAATTTGTTTTCAGCTAAGCTAACTAAAGAATTCAAGAGGAAATGAGATTGATGATTAACTGGCATGTCGATCCATCAACTCAACCCATCTCTGCATCCATGGCTCTCTAGGACCAGTCAAACTCAGTGACACATATTGAGGTTACATCAATGGAATTGTGTCTAAGGTGAAGGCAATCAAGATAGAACCATAGCTAAAATTATTAATCTTACCACTCTTTACCTCGCTCAGCTTCTCTTTCCTTGAAGAGAGAACTGCCTCACACCAGTTCAATGTAGTTGGCTCGAGGCACTGAAGTGCAAACTGCATACATGATCTGTTCGCCAGATGAAGTGTCACACTACCCACCAACTTTGCGATAGTGAAAAGGATTATTCCCAAAGGAAAATCATGAAAATCCCTGAAGTTGATCTTCACATCCTTGCTAGGCTGTGTACATGACCAAAAGAACTGTTGAATGTAGTCCCTCAGGGATTCACCCCCACGGGCAAAACGTGAAAGAGATATGGGGGCACCACATCTCGACAATCCTGTAAGGAAGTAAACATCATCGATCAATATAGGAAGCACTTTGCCTCCTATGTGAAAATCTGGATGCACTGGATCCCATGAATGAACTAGGAACTACAATAGTTCTAGTTGTTGTCTCATCTCAGACAACCTGAAGTATTTGAGTAACCCATATAATCTAAGGGCCTCAACTATACCTGGATCATTAAGGGCAACCATATCCTATTCTTCATGCTCTCTTTCTTGCCAATTAATAGTCATTCTAATCCGATCAAAGCCTACAATCAAACCATAGGCTTAGTTAGGATCCATTTCATGCAAAAATTGAAATATTTTTGGGTAAAACAGGAGAAACAAATTTATCAAATGCATCCAGCGCAACCCAATCCTTGAGACAGGGCATTGCAGAGAAGGTACCCTTCTATTTGGGTGCACTGTAGTGTAGTTTTTGATGTGATAGACTACACTAATCCCAAGGCAAAGTATATTTATCCTAGGGACCCCAAAAACCTAAAAAACTTGTAGGAAATTGTAAAATAATGAAATTAAAGGGAAGAGAAAATTTAAATCTCCTACCTTGTCTTGATGGTGCGACAAATGATCCACATAATATCTTGCAATCAACTGCTAAAGTTCAAGGTAAAAACTGGTTCAATGCACAAAACTGAATGGTAAATATCAAATGGTGAAAATGACTTGGTAAAATTTTTTTTTATGGTTATTTCATGTCATTTAATGAATAAATTATAGTTTTTAACCCATTTTTACAAATGAAACAGGTATGTTTAATCCATTTTGTGTTTCTTTTGAAAAGATTTACAGGTGATAAAGTGTATTTGACATGCACGATAATGAATTGTACTTTGACCACAGAGCATACTTTTATCTCTTTTTCAAGATCTGTTAAACTTCAAAAAGGGGAACCCCCCTAGAGTCCTCTTTAAGCTCTTTTCAGACTCCCGAAATATGAAAATATTGCCAAGCTCTTGTCCTTTTCAGATCGTTAATAGATTGGAAATGACATCTACTCAGTATAAGTTTAACCCTTTACAGATTGAGATAAATTATTTACAAAAAGGGAATACATTGATCAAACATGGTCAATAGGTTCTCTCTTGTATTATTTTACGCTTTTTCGGACTTGAGAGAGAAACTTACAAAAAAGAACTTGTGGAGTCTTCTTTTTTTTGCTTTTCAAAATCTCTAAACAAGAAAAGGACCAAGTTCTCATTGTCGTTAAACTCATTTAAACATCAAATAACGACAAACTTGTCCGTCATGACAAGACCGAGTTTCACCTTCGCTAGGTTGGTTAAAACATCACATAGTGATGGATTCACCTGAAGGGTGGAATTATACTACAAGCATATTTTATCCTCCTTAATCTTGTTAAAAAATAAAGAGGTCCTGGTCAGCAATGATTGCGGAAAATGGGAAAAGGGATAAATCACTTTATGGTAGCAAGTCGCTCTTGAACATGACACTTTCACTTCATCTCCGTGACTATCTGGGTTGGGTTATCTGCTTGATGGTTATCATACCTATGGTCTATCACACCACCCATCAATTTGGTTTTGGGTCAATGTTGCCAATTCATTCAGTGTTGCTGACATGTTCAAGAAAAGTCACTCAGTAAAACTCATCCTTTTCAATACTCATAAACCTTCATTTTCATGTCTGCCATTCCTAAACTTGTGTCATCAATCACATTCCATCTCCAAAATCATTACACTCGCTTCGTGTTGCTGATGTGTGATACATGAAGGCCCTCATGCAATGAGTCACTTCTTGTCGACATCAGCAAATTATCCAAGAAGTTGACTTATAAACACCCTTTCAATACCTTGGGGCTTGCATACATCAATGACAAGTTTCTCACTTCCAGCGACAAATTGACATCATTAGCCTTCAACCGGAAGACTTTATATGGTGTTCAACATCAAAACATTTATTCACACCATGTAGAATGTACTGTAGTACCTTGAGAATCATTATCATTATCGGTGATCTCTTTCGTGCTTGTTAACGACTTACATCATTAGCTAGTAATCAGACGGTGTCTTCCCATGTTCGACTTCAGATCACATATTCACATGGTTAGACTCATACATGAGCGAATGATTGGACGGGATAGAAGGCCTCGTATCTAGTTTCATCCATCCAGGCTGCGATTTCAAGAGAGTACTAAATCATCTGTACGATGGCTTTACACTGAGGGTCATCCCATCATGGGTCTATATCTGTAGACGACTATCTATGTACATGTAATGAAAGTTTATATGTTGAGTATGGGTATGCCTTCCCCCAGGAATTAATGAAAAAATAAAAAATATCATGATGTTATGTCTTTTAATTGATGCAAGTCATCTTTCACTTTAGTTCCTCTCTGCCACATCGTAAAGCATATCACTCGACATTATCATTTTCAACTTCATGGTTTAGGGGGAAATTGTTACAGGTCTATTTGGGCACATCACTCCTGACATTCAGATTAGTACTATTAGGGCTTATCAAACCCTAATTTAGTTGTTACATGCCCTAGACAAGTCAACTCATTGAATGCTTTCTTCTATGAAAGTTTCTTGGTGTGAAGCCTTCTTGAAATGCCTCCTTGGGACACCAGTGCAACCTAAGCCTTAGAACACCAGTGAAGCCTAAGCCTTGAGACAGTGCACTGCAGAGTAGGTAGGCCCACTTTGGCTTGCACTGTAGTGCACTTAGGCCCACCTTAGCTTGTGTTGGGCAAGATTGAGCGAGATTTGCATAGGGTTCTGGGAATATTCCTTCACTCTAGATGATTCTAGAAGGTTCCCATCTCTTATCTCCTCTTATGTGCTCAAAATTGGATAGGATAAGGATCCATTAACCTCCTATCCTCCCATCCCTTACTCCATGGAAGCTAACTCCATTTTTGGAAGGTCATTCAATACCCTCATTTATGAAAAAACCACATCCATTTCCTATAAATTGACCACTCATCATAGTGATCAGGGGGCTAGAATCTAAGGTTTATAAGAAAATTTTGTTGGTTTGAGAATTGAGCTCATGTTGAGAAATGTTATGCTGCTGGAGTACCGTGCTTTTGAGGTGGCAAGGGTTGGACTGAAGCTGGAGGAGGGTCATAGGATCAAACTGTATTGGGTGATAATCTTCCTTCTATATTAATAAAGAGTTTACTCCTTTTCTCATATGACTGTTCATATATGTGATGATTATGTGTTTCAATGTCTTCGATTCCATTGTTTTATAGTAGATAGATCATTTATGCTTTGATCATTTCCTCTTTCTATTTCTCTTGATGCAGGTACCTTTTGAGTAGATTTAGTTCAAGTGGGAGTGATGGGAATGATTCAAAAGAGATATAGGAAGCGAAAGAATACAAGTAAGTTCCTCCATCTCATCTATCTTCTATCAGAAAAGGTTAAAGTACTTTCTTTCTATTGTTGTAGGTGTAGTCACACACCTAGGAAAAATGTGTTTATCTGTAGAGGAAAATTCCATATAACAGGTAGCCAAATTTTTAGAACACATTCTTCCTTAAGAACTCAACCACTTTCTCCTTTGTTTCTACTTTGACAGTTTTTTTCTGAGCCCACTTTGTCAAATAATCAGTGCACATAATGATGTACCTTTTTTTCCCTGATGGTGGATCAATTGGCCCAATGAAATCCATGCCCCACTTGTCAAATGAATCTAAAGCCACCTGCGGTTATAGCAGAATTTCATCCTTAGGTGTGGTTTTCCCATCCTCTGTCACTGATCACATTTTGTAGTATACCTTCTTGGATCTTGGTGGAGAGTGGGCCAATAATACCTAGCTTGTAGATCTTTGAAAGTTGTTATCTTGGCATCAAAATGACCTCCACAAGGCCCATCGTGAGAGGCTAAGAGGATTTCAAAGACTTACTCCTCCCTGACACATCTCCTTAAGATCTGATTTGGTCCCATATTGAAGATATCTCCCCCAATCCAAGTGAAAGGGGTGCTCTTCCTTACAATTCTGCTCTTCTCCCTAGATGATAGATTTGGAGGAAATCTTATAGCCACTAGGTAGTTTTCTATGTTATCAAACCATGTAGAGAGAACTAAGATAGAAAATAAGTGCTTATCTGGAAGTTGATAATCGACCATCCCTTCATCAGTTGCAGGCAAAGCAAGTCTAGACAGAAAATATGCAACTACATTTTCTTTTCCTCACTTGTCAATGATAGTTATATCAAACTATCGTAACAATAGAAACCATCTAATGATTCTGGCATTCACATCATGATTTTTCATTATGCACAAAAGTTTGGTATCTAGTGATGTAGTGTCTAAATTTATTCAAAGAGTGTACAACAACGAGGGATTCTTTCTCAATTACAATGTAGTTCAATTCAACCTTAGAAAATTTTTTACTAGTGAAGTAAATGGCATAAGGTAACTTACCATCTATTTGTCCTAAATATGCCCTCACAACTTTGTCCGATGCATCAGCATGGATATGGAAAGGTAGAGCCCAATTTGGGCCTCGAAATATGAGTACAGTGGTTAATTTCTCTTTCAAGATCTAAAGGGCCTCTTGGCAATTATCTTTCCAGTAGAATTACAAGTCCTTGGCCAAAAACCCAAACAATGGTGAAGCCACTTTGCTGAAGTCTGTGATGAACCTCCTATAGTATCCAGCTAATCCCAAGAAGCTCCTAACATTCCTATGATTTTGAGGAGTAGGGACCATTTTTATGATGGCAATTTTGTTTGGGTCTACTTGTATTCCGTCCTGAGATATTGAATGTCCAAGGAAGGTCCCTACATTCATTAATAATTCAAAATTCTTAGGACTAAGTTATAGGCTCATTTCAATGCACTTCTTCGAGACATTCCGCAGATTATAGAGAGCCTCAAGTAAGTCACACTCATAGTGTTGGGTAGTAGAGGGCCCGCGTAATAGTTTTTGGGCTTAAAACCCGCAATTCTGGGAAAGGTATGGTAAGGACTCCGTGAAGTGCAAATTGTAAATGAGTCAAGTCAAAGGGTTGTCCGCCCAAAAATAATGTAAAATAATAGGAAGTAAGTTGGCTTGCCCATGGTTCCTCAACCATTGGAATGTATAAATAGAGCAAGGCTCTATGGATAGAAGTCAATTTTTAGTAGGTACTTTTGGATCTGGAATGTAGTGGGTTTTTGAGGAATGAAGTCTTGAACCATCTGTAAGTTCGAGTCAAGTGTGTTGGTATATGGATAGAGGCTCTGTAGCTGTGTTCGCAGAGGCCTAGTAGAGTCCGCAGCTGTGTGTGCGGACCCCTGCAGCTGAGTGCGCAGGGTGGATCTGGATGTATTGGTGAAGAAAGTAAATAAAGATAAGCTGATTCTGAAATTCTATGTTAAATCTAAATTATTGCGAATCTAGCTAATTTATGGTTGACATAACTATTTCATCTATGCGTGAATACTTACGTTATGATTCCATGTGAATCTGTATCTTTTCTAGGTGCCCGAACTGGTTATTTCTGTTAAATGTTTGCTTAAAGACCATAAAAGGTAGATCTAATCTATAAACAGAGAATTAATAATTATTAATGATTTTCCTAGGTCAAGATCTACGCGGAGCAAAGTGATGCGAAGCCACAGAACGGTGCACAAACCCTCCAAACCACATAAAGGCATCCTAAGGGTGTGGAAACCTAGTTCCAGCACCCTCCCCTGCTACCTCAGGTAAGACCTTAGTCCACGCTCCACGGGCTATTGCCGAAAGGGCCAGTAGCTGCAGGATTTGTTTGGCTAAATAACTCTTCCGAACCTAGGTCAAGCCCATATAAGCCAACAAATGGTTCTGTTGCCGAGACCGGGATCTGCCTAAGGGGTGTCAGATGTCAGAACACTGGAATCCTATAAAGAAAGAGCTTGAAGATTGCCTGGATCGGAAGCTTCACGAGTTTGTGTTTTAGGAAAATAGAAACCCGCAGATATCGGAGAAAGGGTGGTTGGATCATTACATATACACAGATATCCATGAAATCTTCTTCATAACATTCCTGATAGAGTTGTACGAGTGGATCATGAGGTTAGCCGATAGTGTGGGAAGGTGCAGACTTGATCAACCTATTGTGTGGACCCTACAATTGGTGCGTAGGCTAGAAGCATCCAAAGATAAAATCGTACATGTAGTAGATCACTGGTTGGATCAGGTAATAGGAAGGTTTATTACTGAGTTTGCAATAGACACAACCGTGAGCTATAGTGAAGCAGAAAGGCGCTTTCTCTAAGGACCGTGGGGTAGGTACATCAAATTATTGAATACTTGGATTAAGATGTTGTTGTGTGAAAAACATATTATGTACATTTATTGATGTCTGGCGTAACGTGGGGTGGAAGAGGCTACTGAGGAACTGAAGGATTGGAGAACAATCCGCTAATTTCTATTTCACGGGAAAGCCAGAAGGAGCTCACGAGGTTCTCCCCAAGAAGCGCGGTCTAGTTGATTAAGCAGCGCTTTCCACTGATACCACCTCAGTATACACTATCACCTACTTCACCAACATCAAATCCATCTTCACCCACTCCACCTCCACCACCATCGAAGGTTGGGATGCCAAGCGTAGTCAAATTGCTGGTATTTAAGGGTGTAGGAAATGAGGAACCAGGTCAGTTTTGGTTTGTGGTAAGGGTTGTATGGGAAGCCCAAGGCATAACGGATGATAACATCAAAAAGGCTACCTTGGTTAGCACGCTATAGCACCGCGTGTTTACGAGGTATATAAAGTACTCAAGAGATCATCCGAATGCAGGAATAATGGCGATCCAGGATGCATTGAACCAAGAATTTGGTCAGCCAAAATCAGAGACAGAGTCGGTCATTGGGTTAAAAAAGATAGCGATGCTACTGGGTGAAACCCTGTGGGATCTAGATCAAAGGTTAAAAAGCACAATCCACAATGCTAACATGACATTGATGGATGCGTAGCCCTATGCATGGTTTGTGGCATCATTGACACCACATCAAAGGACAACGCTATCATAGCAAAAGATCTCAACCCAAGCCAAAGCATTAGAAACCATGATAAGATTACGTGAAACCCCAATACAGGATCCAAGTTTGGGAGTTTAGCAAATCCATGCACAACTACAAAACCTGAGCTTAGAAATGCAAAGCCCTAAGCAAGAAAAGGCAACCCAATTAGAGGCGTGTATAGAGGTAGGGTGCATTAAATGCAAAATTCAAGCACACGACAAGGACCATTGCCCCGTCTTCACAAACTATCTGGCGGGGCAGCGATGCCACTAAAACTAGAGGTACATGCAGGGCCAAGTATGGCATTCACGCTCTGGTGTGTGATTTGTCAAGTGGGGGGAAAGCACGCAACAGACAACTGCCACCTGTTCTAGAAGTATACCCAGACCCCGCAACAACTGTATTGCAACTTTTTTATATCAATAGGTCATGATGAGCGAACTCGTCAAAGCTAGGACTTGATGATGGAAAGGACCCTAGCTTATTAGGTGCAGACTGAAGCACGAGGGTTCGACCCAACCATGGGGCCACACAGGGGATTTCAAGGATGCGACTGAGGAAGAGGAATGGGGCCTGGGTGGGGGCATGGACAACTAATCTGCTATAATTTCAGAGGGCCAAGACACTGCGCTCGCAACTGTACTAACCCAATGAGGATATCTTGCCATACTGTGAGCAGTTCGACCATGAAAGGGTAGATTGCCCGACGTTAATTGCCCAGATGCATAAAAAGGGAGTACAACAGCCCACTCCAACTCAAAATGTCCAAGTGATGAGATTGGAACCTTGCAAAGAAGACCCCAACATAAATATGGTATTGAGGAGCGGTGCACCCATGGGAGAAGATGTGCAGAAAGAATCTACAGCAAATGTGAAGGGTTTCGATCCCTTGGTAAGAAAAGATAAATGGGAAGTGGAACAAGGGACGAAGATGCCTAAGGAATCTCCGAAGAGCTTCACAGAAGTCTCTACTCCAAGTAAGAGGGACCCAATTGAGCTAGGGATGGATCCCTCTATGCTTACTACATTTTTAGAGATGTGTATGAAGCTGCTACGTGATGGTACAACCGTTAAAGGACTCCAAGAGCTGATCACTAAGTGCGCAAGGTCGAGTGAGCCACACGTAGTTCAGAAGCTGGGAAGACATGCTATGCGTACGAGATGGGAGATGAGTATGACAGCGCAGATCAGTGAGTACAAGATGGACCAGGTCATTCTAGACTTAGGATCGGAAGTGAATGTGCTACCTATGCAAACATGGGAACACATGGGTAGGCCTGCACTGCATTGGTCTCATATTCAGCTAAGGATGGCCAGCCAACAAAAGATCCTACTGATGGGCTGACTGCAAGGGGTGACAGTGGACATTGAAGGTGTAAGTATGCAGACCGACTTCGAGGTAATAGAAATTGTGGATGAAACTAATCCCTACCCTACATTACTAGGAAATGATTGAGCCACAGACATGAATGGGGTCATCAACTTAAAAAGGTTGAGAATGATGTTTGAAAAGAAGTCACTATGGGTAATTGTCTCACTGGACCCGGCTGGAAGAGAGCGCTATACTGAGACAGTGTGCAATGAGGACAATGATGATGAACTAGACTACATATACCAAATAATAGTGCAAGATCAGGGTCGAGTAAATCCCTCAGTGGACGGAAGATTCTCATGGGAGCATGATAGTTCGTGCACATCAGATAGAGATGAGGAGATGGAAAGATGGCAGAATAGATCGCGGGAAGTCACCACACTCAACTATAATATGATGATTAGATCATTGCGGCACCTAACCACTAAAGTAAGGTAATGGTTGGTAGATAGTGGCACAACCATTGAGAGGCAGCTCACAAAGCTTGGCACCTTAATTGTCACCCAGAAGTAGCATGGCACATTGGACAAAGTGCTACGTGCACAGAGGAAGCTAAGAAAGAGAAGATGGTTCCATGTACGGATTGGAGGACTTGCACACTAGAGTAGGGCAGTCATCCAGTTACAACAAAGAGCACGACCATATGTTGCATGACCATCACACCAACTGAATCTACGGGTAGTGAGGGTCTGCTGGGCCAATATGACCATACCCAGAGTAGCGTATGCCAAGGGAACTATATCCACGGCCAGAGGGGCCATTTCCCCAATGGTCTGCCCTACACCGGAAGACCTGTGTGATGGGATTCGGCATATATGGGAAGCCATTCGCCAAGGAAAAATGAGACTTCACGAGTTAGCGGAAATAGGGACCAGACTACAAAAGAAAAGTGTGAAGCTAGATGAAGAGATTAATAAAATAAAATTAGAACTCACCCATACGGACGACGCACGAGAGCTATTGATGGCACCAGACCTAGCCATCTCTCCTACACTATTACGACAAGCTGCGACCTTGCTAGCATGGTTGCGCCTGCACTGTAGGACACATGGAAACACAGACTGCGATATCCCATCAGACTCAAAGGAATACAAATGGTGCTCATAGCCTGGGCTAGTAGGGAAGTGGAAGGCTCGCACGATGGGTGCGACCACCTAACTATCTATAGAAGGCCCAGTCCTCGCACTCCACATAGTTGGAAGAGGGTGTGGGACTATAAAACAGGCTACAAAAAAGTTGCACAAGGACGGTCGAATGCAGTGGATGCGACCGCGCACCAGAGGTTGCGCTGCCGCGGGGAAGAGATGGAAGGCAACCGTTTCAAGTACAGTCCATGACAATATGTACCATTTAAGAAATAGAGGAGTGGGCGGTAGGTAATTAAGGCATAAGCATAACCGCCAAATCTGCATTAATGAGCCACGAGGGGGCCAAACTGCCAACATTGAATTCAAAATTATATATATCCAGCAAGAAAAAGGGCATACCACAAAATTTGATCTTTCGCAAAATAGGACACCCTGGGTTCCAGCTTAAAGGGGCAAGATGAATGACAAGGCACTGATGGAAAGCCCATGGTTTCAGGCACTGCTAAAGGAATACCGAGAGTCATTCCTTAGGTCACCAAACCATACCATAGAAAGTCCATAGATTCACACATTATAGGCAGTCGAACTTCCTAAATCACCCAAGACACCGCCGACCAAAAACGACCCCCAGATACCAAGACTAGTGAGGCGGTCACTGCAAAATCTGCGCTTTAGCAAGCTCACAATGGAAGTAAAGGGAAAAATTGTTACCATTTAAAGCGATGAGGAGGACGAGGGATCCCTGACATATGTTGAAGAAATAAACCCCGATGAGGAAACTGTCCATCCAGTGCGCCATCCCAAGGATGTTCCTCCAAGCAAAGGGAAGGCTAAGGTCCCTCCCAATCTGGATGATGTTGACAATATAATCACCACCCCGTCTCTTCCAAAAGGTGTTCTGGTTGAAAGCACGTGACAAGACATTTTGCGACAATGAAATTTGAAGACTGGGACCTTGTAGACAGGTCAAAATTTCCCCATTTGATGACTAGAGAATTGATGGAGTAGAGCATGGAAGGGGTAGTTATGACACTTTAGCCAAAGGAATGGTTGCGAAAGGTGAAGAATGTAGGGTTTCTCTGTCTCCTCTCCATTCCCCACTTTCTCTAGCCCCTATTACAATCTTGGTCATCAGACAGTTGCTGTGTCTGGTACATGACAGATGCTTATGGCTTGGCAAACCCATCCAAATCATGCCATAACTCATACATAGGATCTCCCTACTTCCCTACGAAGGAAGACATCCTAAGGAAATTGTTGATAAGAGCGGCGATGTGACGATGACCAAAACCCTAAAAAATAAATATAAGCTGGAGAAATGGTAGGGAGGGTATGTTATTGATAGTATCTCGAATAGAGTAGTCTACATTGCTACCCAGTTGTTGGCTAGGAAAGTGATGCGGAAATGTCGCAGAACCGAGGTTCCCGTAGTCATCATTACAATAGCCGAGGAATGTGTAGCTGGAGAATAGTTCAATTAAGCATAGTTCCTTTGCCAAGAATTCCTAACCAACTATAGAGAGGACCAAGAGGAGGGAAAAACCCTCCACTATGCATGGCTACTATTTTCCATTGTGCTGGTTACCACTGACCTACCTGAAGAGAGTCTGTTTCCCTCCTTAGATCAGGATTGGCCAGAAGCCGCTAGATTTGCATCGCTTTGGGTGACTAGGGATGCTAAAAGAATCATGGGCATCAAGATTTTTTGGATACTGATGGAGGTTGACGTTTAACACTGGGTCACGCAACTACCCCAGTTGTTCACCGAAATCTATGATAGTGTGAAACATATAGTTGAGTTTAAAGCAGACATGCACTTTGTCTACATTCAGGCGTGTAAGGACCCCAACCAAACATGGACTACACTTCCTTTCATTGCCATTGACAAAGCTATTGATGCAGTATTGGATACTTGGCCACAGGAATGCACGAACTCAATGTGGTGGGGCACGATGAGGCCGCCATCAGGACACAAAAGGCTACATCAAAGCACATCGCACAACAGAAGTGGAATGAACAACACGCTGCGGAAGTTCGGCTCGAGAAGCAGCATAAACTTTGACGGCCAAAGCAACCATTGGAATGGTTGCGATGGATGAAAATATTTAGAAGGTGCCCATAGAGCTAGCCACAGAGAAAAGGATAGAAGGTACACCATCAACCAGCACGGATGTGCCCTTAAAACGGTCGTTGTTGATAGAACAGATGAAGCCGCAGAAGAAGGCCAAGGCGTCTAAACAGGATGGAGAATTGACCACCTTGACTGAGGGTGACCTAGGTGACATAAGGGACATCGTTTGTGAAGCCACCCAGGATGCAATCGAAGAAGCCATGTCAGCGAAACTGATTGTGTTGGGGGAGCTCCACGTGCAGCTGGAAGAACTTGGGACATGGGCAGCGCAAATGGGATCCACCACTACTCATGGGGTTATAGGTATGTCAACCACTGAGCAACTGCTAAAGGCCCAACTAACCCATACTATTGTGATCCCAGAAGGAGCATTGATAACAAAAAATGAGGAGGACAAAACTATGGTAGGATGACTTACGGGACTAGGACTCAATTTGGCTACCCTCCTGCGTGAATGCTTGTACCAGCTCTAGGACAGTGCCATGATGGAGCTCTGTGCCTGGGAGAGGCACGCAAAACAGGTACTCTGTCAACAAACAATTAATAAGAACAGTTGAGCCTCGAACGGGATGAAGCCATCTGACAGAGTCAACAAGTGGAGCAAGTGATAGGGGAAGCATATTTACGTGCCCCTAAACTGGAGATTGCGGTCGATTTACCTGTTGGCATACGAATTCACAAGCTGGCTAGTGGGTTTCATGCAGCAAAAGAGGAGGCCACAAAGATTCAGTTGGAGCTCAGTTTGAAGATTACAGAGCTGAAGTTGTAGGCACAGCCTTCAATGGCACCAGAGGTCACCGAGCAACGCAAAAGCCTCATCAGTTTCGGTCAAGAAAAGATCACACGTTCTATGAATGAATGCACTGACTTGTTGACTCAGTCACTCATTACACTCACTTCACTCTAGGAAGATCCTACCCTACAGTGACTGGAAACCGAGGCAAGAGAGCTCCAACAAACCTATGCTAATATCAGAGGGACCACGCATATGGTTGTGGTTACGCAGCGCTTGGCCAAGATGAAGGAGACCCAGGCTCTTAAATTCCAAGCTGATGCTACCCACCAAAAAGAGGCAGTGATTAAAGAATGCCTCCAACCATGGATTAATGAGGCATTTATGGTTTCCACCACCATTGAGTGCAAGGTGGCAAACATGCAGGTAGAATATGCACCTATAGAAATGGCAAAACATGATGGGTCGTTGGCATGCATTGAACTAGTACATCAGATGGCGAATGAGTTTGCTACAAGTACCATCAAAGCACAGAAATTGCTGATCGACCTCCGCGAGAAGATTTTCACACCAGACGAGTGACTCAGGACAAGTCACGATGATTGTGTGGGGGACTGTTGGGTAGCAGAGGGCCCGCATAACAGTTTTGGGGCTTAAAGCCTGCAATTCTGGGAAAGGTATGGTAAGGACTCCGTGAAGTGCATGGAGCGCAAATTGTAAATGAGTCAAGTAAAAGGGTTGTCTACCCAAAAATAATGTAAAATGATAGGAAGTAAGTTGGCTTGCCCATGGTCTGTGGACGATTGGAATGTATAAATAGAGCGAGGCTCTATGGATAGAAGTCTGTTTTTAGTAGGTACTTTTGGATTTGGAATATAGTGGGTTTTTGAGGAATGAAGTCTTGAAGCGTCTGTAAGTTCGAGTCAAGGGTGTTGGTAGATGGATAGAGGCTCTGTAGTTGTGTGCACAGAGGCCTAGTAGAGTCCGCAGCTGTGTGTGCAGACCCCTGCAGCTGAGTGTGTAGGGTGGATCTAGATGTATTGGTGAAGAAAGTAAATAAAGATAAGTTGATTCTGAAATTCTGTGTTAAATCTGAATTATTGTGGATCTGGCTAATTTATGGTTGATATAACTATTTCATCTATGCGTGAATACTTATGTTATGAGTCTATGTGAATCTATATCTTTTCTGGGTGCGTGAACTGGTTATTTTAGTTAAATGTTTGCTTAAAGACCATAAAAAGTCAATCTAATCTATAAAAATCGCATTAATAAGTATTTAGGATTTTCTTGGGTCCAGATCTACACGGAGCAGAGTGGTGCAAAGCCACAGAATGGGGCATAAACCCTCCAAACCACATCAAAACATCCCAAGGGTGCAGAAACCTAGTTCCGGCACCCTCCTTGCTACCTCAGGTGAGACCTTAGTCCGCGCTCTACGGGCTGTTGCTGAAAGGGCCAGTAGCTACGGGATTTGTTTGGCTAAATAACTCTTCCGAACCTAGGTCAGGCCCATATAAGCCAACACATAAGGAGTGAAATCATCCATGTAGATCTCTATGGAGTCATGGACCAACTCAACAAATATGCTTAGAACAACCTTTTGAAAAGTGGCAGTGGTATTACATCAACCGCAATGAAGGACCCTATAAGCAAAGGTTCCCAAAGGCCACATGAATGTAGTTTTGTCTTGATTCTCAAGGTCGATCTGGATCTGATTGTAACCACTTAATCCATCGAGGAAAGAGAAGAACTTCTTCCCTACAAGAGCATCTAAAAGTTGATCAATGAAAGGTAAAGGCAAATGGTATTTATTGGTGGATTTCTTAAGATCTTTGTAATCCACATAGATCCTCCACTTCCCATTCTTCTTTGGGTGCAAAACTAGAGGGGACATGCACTAACTATCTGAGATGAGGTATATAAACCCTGCATCCATCAACTTTTGAAACTCTTCCTTTACTATGTCCTTGAGTGTTGGGTTCATTCTCCTCTAAGGTTGGCACACAAGTTTTTATCTCTCCTTGATGTAGATGTGAAGAGTACAAACCGAATGATGCACCCCTTTCTTTTTTTCATAGTTCCAAGTGAAAGCATCTAAGTGCTCTCTCATAATTTTGCACAACTTCTCTTCTTAATTATCTAAGAGAGAGGGGTTAATATTCAAGGTTCTATATGGACCACATTATACAAATTTGACATGTGTAGGACTTGGGTCAAGTAGGAATAACTCAGTCCAAGGATTACCCTCAGTTTCCTTCATAAGCTCAACAAGAGGTAGGTTATCAAGGAGTTGGTTTCAGAGGAATTTTGTCAATGAGGTCATCTTCATCAGGTTTCCCTCGTCCTATAATAAGATATAGGGTATATGTTAGATGATATGTTGTATGATACACTTCATCTTCCCCCTCCTCTTCTAACCATAGGGGTAATTCATGCTCAATGCATGACTGAGCAAGGGGGTAAAAAACCAAGTATTTGGACAAATGCTCATTCTTAATAGTCATGTTCCTAACCCTGCAACTTATGTAAGCATTAACAGTGGATATCCATGGTATTCCTAGGATGAGAGGATAACCATTGAATTTTTTTTTTTGGGCTGGAGAACCAAGAAGTCGGTAGGATACTCTGAGGATTTAGTAGAGACCATTCCATCCTCAACAAATCCCTCTGGAGCCACTGTAGATCTATCTGCAAGTTGAAACATTGTACTGGTATTTCTCAAGGATCCTTGGAGGTTTAGTTTTAGCATGGTTTCTTTAGTCATCACATTGATGGCAGCCCCAAGATCAATCAATGTCTAAGGGACAATGACGCAATCAATGTGCACATCTACCACAAGACTTCTAGGGTCTAGATATTGTCAACAAATCACTCTCCCCCTCATCAAATCATATAATTGTCCAATAACGTATATGGAGGGGATGTATGTTTTTCTCCACCCATGGTGTTTGAAACGTTTCTCTTTGATAAGCTTATTGCATATGGGAACATCCTTAATAGCTTGGAGGAGGGGTATTTTAAAACACAGATTATTCAATTCTCCCATAAGTTCAGTCTCTTCTAGGGTGTCCTGGTCAGAATGGATCACTCTGTTAGAAAAATGAGGTGGATTTACTTAAGGAATACTCTCTTCCTTTTTCTCTTTAGAATCCTCAAGTGGAGATGGAGGTTGGTTATCTGGAAGTACTCTTCCAGAATTGAGGTTGATTTCCTGAATGTCCACATCATATGCAGGGTAAGATGTCTCTCTAGTATAGACCTATTGTGTCTTCTCATTATTCGGGTTCAGATTGGGTTGAGTAGGAATCAAAGGTTGCTTGGGTGGAGCATGATGAGAGATTTGTGGTTGAGATGGAGGTGGAGGAAGTAAAGTAGGAGGTTACTTGAGTTGAGGCCTCAACCCTTGTGATGGGTTATTCCACTGAGGATGTGGAGAAGTATATGGATGACATGGTTGATTGATAGGATATTAAGATTCATAAGGCCAACAAGGAAGTGTGGACCATGATGGATGAGTGGAAGAGTACCAATGTGGCAAGGCTGCATTCTGGTTAGGATGGTAATAAGTGTATGATACACCTTGCAAGCCCTGATGGTATGGTCGAGGTCCTTGAGGCTTGCTTTGATTAATAAAACATTGTTTCTCAACCCCAATTTTTTCTCCTTGGTATACAACTTCAAATCTGGGCAAAGAAGGACACTTATCTGTGGCATGGTTTTCCTCACACATTGATCATACCTATATGACATTTAATGGGCATTCATTTATGGGGTGACTTCTAGTGCATTTAGGGAAAAAGGTAGTTAAGACCCTCTCTGCTTCCTCTTGTATCCTCTTGATCTAAATGGTATCCATTTTCAAAGAAACTTTATGCAACATTTCACTTTTAGAGTCCTCCAACATGTTTCCAAGTTCATCCTTGATAAATGTTGTGTAGGGAGAGGAACTGACCAAAGATTGACTAGCCCTAAACTTCTCCCTAGCAGCCCTAGAATGGTTCTTGAACAATGTTTTAATGTATTCATAGGATAACTGATAGATTTCTCCCCTAGATAACATGTTTAGGGTTTCCATCATGTCCTCCCTGATCCCTCGGAGAAGAACTAACTTGAGTGATTTAGGATCGAGGGTGCATCTGGACCTCCTATAACTAAGCTAGAATATTTCTTCATTGTCCTATAAGGATTCTTTAGGTCCAAGAGTCATTCTAAAGATTTATTACTTGGTTTATTTGGACCTACATTAGTCTCTGTACTTGTTGTTAAAGGTCTTGTTGTATTTCAGCCCAGGTAGTGATGTTATCCCCAGGTAGACCCATAAACCAATGCAAGGCTACATCATTAAGGGTAGATGGGAATAACTTGAACTTCTGGTCATCAGAGGTATAATAATAGGTCCTACAGGAAACAACAAACTCAAAAATAAAAGTATCAAGGTCCTCAGAGGTTAATCCATGGAAGTGAGGAAGAGCAGTTAGGATTGTATTCTTCATTCAAGCCTCTCCATTCATTTCTATTATAGAGAAAACCTCCTCATTCCTATTTTCAGCCATGGTTTAGGTAGGTGAAATGGGTTCTTCCTCTTCCCCAAAAGGTTCTTCAAAAATCTTAGTTTCTTCATCTAAGGGGTCTTCTAACTCCCTTGTAGTCAAAGAGGGATGTTAAAAGTCACTGAAGAAGGGTGAAGGTTGACTATTTCATGGTGTGGGGGACTTTTGGTAATTATTTTCCCTGAGTATCTATACTCCTATGAAGCATGAAAGAAAAATTTTCTTTTATGTGTTTTTTTCAAAACTAAATGCAAAACAGAATGAAATGCTTAAGTAGAAATAAAATTTACCTAGACACCTCTACGGAAACAACGCCAAAATGAGATGAGCCTCAATATTGCAATAAGAATGTTGCAACACCCAAGGCTACAAACGTTAATTATCAACCCGGGGTTTGTACAAACGTCAAGGTGTTAGTGATCTATACAGAGTAGATGGAATTCTACTAATGTCGCCCTCAACTAGGTCATTTCATCATTAGGGTTCCAAGACCATTCTTCTACTAAATTAGGGGGAATTAACTACTGAAAGTGAAATTCAAAAGCTAGATCTAGTGTAGAAAAAGCAAATTCTTTTTAAACCCAACATGTAAAATCTATCCACTTGTAAATGCTTCTCAATCAATTCATGATAAAAACACAGAAGAGTTATGCTACCCACAGAAAGCAAACTACACTAATTGTAATCAACCATATAGCTATCAAATTCACATAGAATCTTATTATACTAACTGACACCTCAATATTTCCTACATCATTTATCTAACTCACACTTTCATATTAAGTAATCTCATATTTTCCAAATCAGTGATGAAGAAACCAATGCTATTTTCTGTTATAGTGAAGGAAAAGGAGTGAAGGGAATGACCTAGGTGGTACCTTTGATCATGGATTCCAATCTGGCTAGTCAACCTAACTCCTAAACTAAGCTACATTAGCATTATGGGTCAAAAAAAGGGAAAAACATGTTTCTATAGGCATGCTAGAGGAAGATTCTACAAGATTCCTGTATTGCCAGAGTAAGTCCTATAGTGCTGTAGGATGTTCATTAAGAGGGTTTGGAGGGTAAGGATGATGGGATAAGGTGATGGAAAGATGGATGAAAGTTGTGGTGGATGGATGGAAGGTGACCAACACCCCTAGCGAATCTCAACACTTTAGGAAGGCCAAATTTGGACTAAGAGGGCCACTCGTGCGGTGACCAAAAAATTAGAGATCAAGATAATGCTTGGAATTCATAAAAAAGTGAGTGGAGAAGTCTTAGATGGAGATAGTGAAAAGGTCCCTTGCCTACAAGTACAACAATCCTGCAACATCACGTGCACCTGTTCTTATTTTCATTTGCAAAAATATTATAACTAATGGTGGAAAAGATGAGTTGAACTTGGAAACTAATTAACTGATGCTAAAAACTATGATATATGCAATCAATTAAATTCAAAGCTACAACAATCATATGTGAAACAAGATAACTAATGTAGATCTTTCCCCAAGAAATCATAAAAAAGAAATCATCACATAATGTTTTTGGGTTGTGATTGTGGATTCCTCTAGTTAGGTTCCCATGAGAGAGATGGCATAGAAGCACGGTCACAGGATTTTTGAGGAATTATATTCCACTAAAATGCAGAAACTAATAAGCGTTATAAACTAAATAAAAATATCAATACATAAGAGGGACCTAAGCTACTGGAGTTGGTCCCAAACCCAAGAACCTCGAACCTTTGAACTAACTCAGTGATGGATCAATAAGAAATTTCTCATTATTATTGTAGAAATTTCAAATACATCGCATAATAAGTCAAAAATAGCAGTCACAAGTGTGTGAGCCCAACAAATTCTTAGCTGCAAACGAAATTCACATCCAAATGAGTTCCCTGGAATGTTTATTTATACAAAAGGGAAGCTACCAACAAATCCCGAGAAAATATAGATGTTTGTCTCCTAAAACTTGAGAAAGGTAGATCTATATCTCACTTGAACGACACTGGCTTGGCTGCCAATGACGTTGTCCTGCTTGGCTTCCAATGACTCTATGCTGATCAGAGAGAAAGTGGTGATATTGGTTGATTGAAGGAGTTAAGGAGCCAAACAACCTCCTAGAATCTTGACCTATTGTCTACTCTAAGCTCCTGCATTGAAATTATCCCAAAATTTCCCCAATTCCTACATTTAAACCATGTTAGGCCACATGACGTAGAAACACATATTTTACCCTACTCACTAAGCATAATACAAAAAAATTGTAAATAAATGTGAGAAAGAGATAATTCTAAAGTTGGAGGATGGTATTATGACCTTTCTGATATACCTATTGGTGAGCCTCATCAGATACTCTTCCACATTCACTGCTAATGCATCACATATATCCTCAACATGTCCTCCAATATCCTGTTAACACTCTTAGTCTATCCATTTGTCTTCAGATGATAAGTTGTACTGAAGGCCAACTCTGTGCCCAAACCTCCAAACAACTCCTTCCAAAACTTGGAGGTGAACATTGCATCCCTGTATGACACAATCATCTTTGGAACAACATGAAATCTGACCACATCTTTGCGGAACACCTTTTCCAAATCACTAGTTGAATATGTAGTATTCACTAGAATGAAGTGTGCAACCTTTGTCAACCTATGCACAAAAACCATGATGGCATCATGTCGTCTCACTATCCTCGATAAACCTGTGATAAAGTAAATGGAAATGGCCTTCCATTCCCATTCTAGAATTACAATCAATTATAACAGTCCACTTAGATTCCTACATTCGGCCTTTACCTATTGAAAATCCAGACATATAGCCACAAAATATAACACATCCTTATTCATATTCGTCCAATAATAATCTTCTCAACTGCAGTCAATGTCTTTTGATAGCCTGGGTGACCGGAATATGGTTTCACATGAAACTCCCTCAATATCACCTTCTTGAGCTCATTGATATATGGTACATATATATTTTCTCTAAACTTGACTGATCCATATGCTGTAACACAATAGTCCACATCCTATGCACCTACATCTGTACTTATACCTATACCACTACCTGTACTTGTACCACTACCTGTACTCTACTGCAACTTGTGAATACTCTCCATATACCAGTCATCCTGCTGACCTGCCTACAAGATCCTATCTTGTAAGTCTGTCCCATAGGAGTTCATAACTACTATATTATTCACCAGTATCGACCTTCTAAGGGCATATACAACCTTCTTCTCTTTTCCCTTGATGTATTAATCTCGAAGTCAAACTCACTAATCGTGGTCAACCATCTAACATTCCCTGCATTCGATTTTCGGTCGTGAAATAAGTATCTCAACTCACTATGATACTCATTAGTACAAACCTCCTACCGTGAATATAGTCCCTCTGCATATTCAATGCATGAATGGTCACTGCTAACTCAAGATCATGTGTCAGATAGTTCTACTCATGTTCATCTTGTTTTTGTGATTCATAGCATACCACCTATCCTTCTTGCATAAGGACTCCACCAAGTCATCTTTTACAAGTATTTCTACATACCACAAACTATTTATCTGGATCTATGATCTTTAACACTAAAGCATGTGTCAACAACTACTTCAACAACTCAAAAGTAGTTGTACATTACTCTGTACATGCAAACTTCTTACCTTCCCTTTGCAATGATGTAATAGGATAAGAAATATGTGAGAAGTTCCTGATGAACCTCCTATAATAACCTGCTAGCCCCATGAATGACCTTACCTCATCCACATTTCTAGGAGCTTTCCACTCCATGATAGTTATTATCTTCTTTGGATCCACTTTTATGTGCTCCTTAAAGACAACATGTACCAAGTAATGTACCTCAATTTGAAATAAACTACACTTGTTGAGATTAGCATATGACTAATTCTCTCTCAACAATCCCAACACCACTGCTAAATGCTCGACATGCTCTTCCACATTTTTAGAATATACCAATATGTCATCAATGGACATAATAACAAACTTGTCCAAATAGGGACACAACGAACTATTCATCAAACACATAAATGTAGTTGGAGCATTATTCAAATCGAATGGAACTACAAAAAAATCATAATGCCCATACCTGGTTTGGAAAGTTGTCTTCTAAATGTCCTACTCTTTAATGCATACTTGATGATATCTAGATCTTAGATCAATCTTCAATAACTTTGTTGTTCCCTTTAGGTAATCAAACAAGTCATCAATCCTCGGTAATGAATACCTATTCATGATGGTCAATTTTTTCAACTACCTGTAATCAATGCATAATTTGAGAGTACAATCCTTCTTCTTCACAAATAATGCTGGTGTGCCCTAAGGTGATATGCTTGTCCTAATGTATCCCTTGCCAAGAATTTTCTTTAATTGCAAGTTCAACTCTACCAACTCTGGAGTGTTCATCATGTATGGTGCTTTTGATGTTCGTTTTGCCCTTGGTACCAACTCAATAAAAAAGTCTACTTCCCAATGAGGTGGCAACTCTAAAATATGTACTAGAAACACATCCTAAAAGTGCTGTAGAACTAGGTATTTTGTCAAAGTATCTACATCCTCAAATTCCTTACCTTTGTTGCTAGAAATAGGCACTACAAATAATACACACCCATTTTTTTGCGATTGTTCTTTTCCTTGATAGCTGTCACCATCATAAATGATGTGGCTTTCTTCTTTCCTTGTAAGACTCTTGGTTCCCCATTGTCATCCAAGCACTCAATGACTTTGTCATAACAATCCACCTTGATCCTATGAGGGTATAGCCAATCCATACCCAACAGAATACTATATGATACCAATGGAAATGCATTCAAGTGTGCTAATGTAGACACGTCATTCAACTCAAATTCACAATCCCTTACCCAATGATGAACTCTTTTATTTTTACCTATAGCCAACTGCACTAACAAATATTCTACATGCACTTCTTTATTTAAACCACACTTATCCACCAAGTCAAGACCAACATAACTATAATTAGATCTAGGCTCAATCCAAATAGAAACCACTTGATCACAAAGATTACCATCCATATGAATGATAGATTCCTAATGGTTTATGTGCCTATTATCTAGTGTTGCATAGATACGAGGAACGCTCTTACCAACATACTAAATGTTCTGCACCTCTAGTGCACTATATATCTGAGGCCTACCACCCTGATTCTATGGAAAATATCTCTTGAGATTCTCCTTACCACATGTCCAACACTCCAACCATCTGGTACCATCACTTCTATGTTGTTGTTGTGACCCATGTCCCTATCTAGTTGCATTGAACTTCTTTTGTGGTACCACATTTTCTATCTCTTCTAAATTATTTTGGCCTTTCTCTTTTTAGTTTCCATTTACTGTTACCTTTATATTCCCTTTCCATCCTTGCTGAGATTCATTCTTACTCTTCGAATGCTCATACAAATTCTTGAATTTCCAAATAACTTCCTCAAGTGATCGAGGCCCATCATACTCAATCAGATCTCTAAACTCTAATTGCAAACCACTGAAAAATCGCTAAAATTTAGCCTTCTCATCTTTAAGATACGGTACATACCTCAATAGCTCCAGGAACTTATTCGTGTACTCTTCATCTAGCATTGATCCCATCTTTAGCTTATAGAACTCTTTGGCCTTACCATCATAGTACCTTTCTAACAAGCACTTGTTCCTGAAAATCCTCTTGAACTCATGCCAACTCAAGTCCTCTATATTGATGTCACTAGCCCACTTCACATCTTCCGACCAAATAGCTTCCTTACAACTTAGGATGAATATATCTTCTCTAACCTTCATATTATCTGTGTAATTATGCAACTCAAAGAACTACTTCATCCCAAGTATCCAAGTTGTTGCATCTTCCAGCTTCTTCAAATCTCCATCAGAAGTAGGTGGATTTGGTTTCTTAAATTCATCTAGCAAGTATACCATATCACTCCTGCTATAAGGATGATAATGATGACGATCATAATTCCTATTAGAACTAGAACTAGAGTAGTTCCTGTGTCCATCACCTCTCCTATCTGAAGTATCCAACAACCTTCCATCTCTCACTATGTAATATTTATCCAACCTGTGACCACAATAAGAAATACTACCATATGCCCCATTAATTCTACCATCCAACCCATGGATAATCTGAATTGGCCCCCATCACCTCAATTTTGACAAACTTTGAAGGAGTATTGCATTAACCTCTGCTTGCTTCCCTTGTGCTTGCATGATTAAGTCATTGTCTGCCTTACAACTGCTTATTTCCTCCTTCAAGCTTATAAATATCTCTACTAAATAATAAGAGTGCCAAACACCATGTTTCTCATTTGACTGATAGGGAGAATCTTTGTAGTCTACCATATTTCTAATATCTTTCTTGTAAGGCATACTATGTCAGCTAAACCAGATCACAATAAACAAACATACCTTAGCAAAATTCGGGGAGTATATCTCATCGGTAAGATCAACCAATCAAGGTAGTACATGTATAACATAATCATGAGAACATATATACATATAATACATAAGAATATAACCATATAACCATCATTCTAGCTAGAGTCCAGTCATCAATGCATGACCATATCAACTACACATACCATGACCTCATGCATCACAACAACAACCATACCAATGTACACTGAAAATACGTAGGCATAAACAACATGTAGCCAATCATACACTCATGACAACATACTTCACAACAACAACATCCTCTTTCACATGGCCACATCACTACAACCATGACTGATACCATATATATGCAACAAGCACATAGACCACAAGGATTAGTAACACATGTAAAACTGACATGAATGCATGACCAATGCACACTTCTCATCCATTCCAATGGGTGAACCATGCTCTGATACCACTCTATAACACCGTCCTCCCACATCTACGAAAATAATCAACCACCTAGGGTAAACATGTGACGAGAAGTTACTATGATATGATTTGAATACCTATGTGTCAGTTAAAGAGGTGGAACCGGCAGAACCTATTACACATACCTTCCACATCAGCAAAAGAACTCCCCAAAACCATCCCAACCACTCAGGTAACTATCCCCTGAGTCCCACTAAATTTTTATTGCATCAAACCCCTAGACGGTCCCTTGATATGGGCAAGGGTGCATCTGGGAGGCTCCAAACTCTCCCATAAAAAGGGAAAGGGAGCATATGGGACTGTTTTCCCCAGTGTTGTGCTTTCGAGTATGAGATTTGTGCCACTCTTTAGGCAGAGAGCCAACGTCACTGCCTAAAGCTCAATGATAGGTTCATAAATGAAATTTCATAGCGAAAAAAAGATAGATTTGCAAAAACATCAACAAGGACTAGACTGGACCCCTACTAGCCATGACCAACATTTCACCTGTTATAAAACTAGCTCACAAATAGATATATCAATGACTTAAAAAATATCCTCTTCAACGGGGAAACCTCCTTTACATTACGTAAATGAAAAAATCTTGGATGATACAAATTACAAGACCTCCTTTCTATATATCGGACTCTAAGGGGTGACAATATAATTAGAGCCCACATAACAATAATAATGCAAGGGCATGACAATAACAATAGTGGGATTCTATGGGGCATAATAATGACAATATGGGGATTACATGGGCACAACAAAACAATAAGGGGACTACACTAGTAGTATAGGGACCTATCATGCTCCTCTCCTTCAAAAACGTGTTGTCCTCAACGCTTGAGTAGTTCTGGATGATTATTTATAAAATTCTCATCTTCCATGTGCAATCTTCAAGGGGTAAGTTCTTCCACTTGATGAGATACTTTGAAATTCATCGATTTCGTAGTTGTTGAGTTCTTGTGAATTCTTTAGGTTCCAATATGTTTTTTCCTTTTGATGTTTTGGCAATATTGTTTAAACTGGGAGCTTGTCACATATAAGCTTCTTTAAGCATGAAACATGGAAAACTGGGTGGCTAAAGGAAGGTGCATGATGCTCCAATTTGTATTCCATTGTACCAGTATCTTGCAACACCTTGTAAGGAGCATAGTAATTTGGTGATGATTTATTATCCTTGTTAGCTTTCTCGAGGGACATTTGTTTGTATGGTTGTAGCTGAAAAAATACCCAGTCACCTACATCAAAACTTCTTTCACTATGATATTGATATTCCTGTTGTTTCATCTTATTCTACACCAAAGTGAGGTTATCCTTTAAGAGTTATAGAACTTGTTGTTGATGTTCGATGTGATCTTCCACTACTTGAACCTTAGAATTTTCTCTTAAAGATTATGTGATGGATGGTGGATGATATCCATAAAGTGCCATAAATGGGGTCATTTTTGCTGCAGTATTGAAGGAAGTGTTAGACCACCATTCAACCAGAGGTAACCACTTAACCCATATTTCTTGTCTATCAGATAAAAAGAAATGAAGATATCATTCCAAACATTTGTTCACTATCTCAATTTTCCCATCAAATTGAGGATGATAAGATGAGCTATGAGATAATTGAGTACCTAGACAAGAAAATAATTCAGTCCAAAACTTTCCAGTGAAAATGGGATTTCTGTCACATACAATAATCTTTGGGTTTCCATGTAGCTTTTTAAATGTTTCCATAAATATAGTAGCAATTTTACTGGCTTTAAATGGATGAGATAATGCACAAAAATGTGCATACTTGGTAAGTATATCAACTACCACCATGGGTGACTACACCTGCGATCTTAATTTTTTGAACTTTTTTTGTTGGAAAACCAAACATTTTGCCACGAACTTTTGAATATCAGATTTAAGGCCCTCCCAAAAAAATTCCTTCTTGACCCTATGGTAAGTTTTTGAAAATACTGAGTACCCTCCTAAGTGAGAGATGTGAAATTCCAAAAGAATATTTTGTTTCACTACAACAAAACCTTGTGATTAGTGTTTGTTTTTGCTTCCTTTTTTGCATAAAGAGTCCATTTTTGCTACTCTTTTCATCAATTTATCAAATATGGTGCAAAAATTGAGGTAAAAATTGCACTGTGTTTTGTCCCAAGTCTTCCACCAAGTTTAGCACTAGGTATTGCAATAGGTTTTGCACCGGGTTTTATGCCAAGTTTTGTGCCATCCTTTGCACCTGGTTTTGTTCCAATTTTTGCATTAAGCTTGGAACCTAATTTTCTTTCACCTATTTTTTCATCCTCTATTGCATCCATGTTTTATGCCTACACTTGCATCAACGTCTACATCGTCTTTACAATCCCTTTTTAAATCATTTTTTGCATCCCCTTTATGCCAAATTTTTCATCAAGTTTTGTGTCTACTTTTGCATCTATTTTTGCATCTACTTTTGTTGCACCCAATTTTGCATCTTGTTTTTCATCCATATTTACATCCTCTTTTTCATCTATTATTATGTCTACTATTGCATCTAATTTTGTTGTGCCACAATATGTGCCTAGTTTGGCTCCTCCCTTTGCATCCACGTTTGCTTCTAATTTTGCATCCATTTTTGCATCCTCATTTGCATCTAGGTTTTCATCGACTTCTAAATATATTTTTGCATCCATTTTTGTATCCATTTTTGCATCAAGATTTGGATAGGGTTTTGTGTCTAATTTTGCATCAACTTTTGTTGCATCCACTTCTACGTACAACTTTGCATCCACTTTTGCACCCATGTTTATGTCCACTTTTGCATCCCTTTTTGCATATTCATTGACATCAAATTTTTCTTCTTCATCTAACATTACAACCATGTTTTCACTTATTGTTGTACCCACGTTTGCTTCCAATTTTGCATCCATGTTCACGCCTTCTTTTACATCCAATATTTGCATCAAATATTACATCTCTTTTTGCATCCACTTTTGTGTTAGGTTTCTGAATTGGGTTTTGTGTCTCATTTTGTATCTCCTTTTTCATATTCTTCCATTTCATCCATTTTTTTCGTCCATTTTTGTTTCTCCAATTGCACCCATTTTTGCATCCACTTTTACATCCCTTTTTGCATCTTGTTTTGCATCCAAGTTTGCATCTTCTTTTGTGTCTATTGTAACATCCAATTTTATTGTGCTGTATCTTGCACCTATTGTTGCAACCAACATTTTCTTCCACTTTTGCATCCACATTTGCATCCTCTTTTGTTTCCATGTTTGCATCAAATATTGTTTTTTTTTTTCATCCCCTATTGCGTCCACTTTTACATAATGTTTTTCATCTTATTTTGCATCCAATTCTATTGCCTCCACTTTTTCATCTAATTTTTTGTCCACTATTGTACCCATGTTTGTGTCGATGTTTATTTCCTTTTTTGCATCTTATTTTGCATACAAGTTTGTTTCCTTTTTTCATCCAAGTCAGAGTCCATTTCTACATCCATTGTTGCATCCACATTTGTTTCACCACAATTCGTGCCAAATTTTATGCCTACCATTGTACGCATTATTTTATTTGTCTTTTTCATCCATATTTCCATCCTATTTTGCCTCCAAGCTTGCATTGAATATTGCATATGCTTTTCAACCACTTTTGCATTACATTTTGCATCTTGTTGTGCATCTACTTATGTTGTATCCACTTTTCATACAATTTTACGTCTATTTTTCCCACCATTTTTGTGTTCACTTTTAGTTTCCTTTTCGAACGCTCATCATTTTTCTACATTCATGATATTTTATGACATTGACAATTATGAACAACTCATGACAATGTCAATAATGATGATGATGATGATGATGATGATGATAATGATGGTGTGAATTGGCATTATGATCATAATGAAAATGATGATAAAGCCAATGGTGGCTATGATAACAATGATGATGATGATGCTAATGATCTTGGCGAATCTTCCCAATTTTTAAATGTTTTCATTGTCACAATCATACTCATTATCTTTGGTCATCCAAGTTATCATCATTTTCTCATCATTATCATCATTGTCATCTAGGTCATCATCAACAATAATAATGGTGTGAATGATTATGATGATGTCCATGATGTCAATGAAAAAAAATTTCATGTCCACATTAGTATAATTCATGATAAATAATACATGATGTGACACCACATTTAGGTTACAATTCTAGTTTACAAAGTAACACTTAACATAACAAGTCCTATAATACACTCTATGTACAAAGTAAGGTCTTCCACTATGATAATTTCCTCATCAATTGATGCCTTAAGATGGTCAAAGAAGAAATGATCATAAGATAATGAATATATAGGTTATGGTTATGGTTTCCCAGGGAGAGGGGCGAAGCTACTCAACCTAGAAAGGAGATCAAGGGGTAGTAACAACATCGTTGACCTAAGATGACTCTATTTTATTGATTATAGGTTTATAAGCGCGTATGACTAGGTACATTACCCCTACTAAAGACTCGCGTAGGGGGGGAAAATTCAAAACAAATTCATAAGATAGATGCTAGCTAGAAAAAATTGCTACTATAGAAAGAATAAGGAAAAGACCCTTGTATGGGAGGTATTCCCATACTTATCTAATATGTTTCTTATCAGGAGCTAGAGGGGTAGTGGTATTCGTTTCCTTTTGGTATACAGGTGGGATCGTATTGGGTTTCTATAGCTTTATCTCATCTGAGAGCATGTAGCACCGTCTTATTCCGGAGCTCTTGTGGTAACATTGACATCAAATTATACTACTGTATAAATTCAATAATGAAGAAAGATCTTGAATTTCCGACTAGATTGAGTAGGTGAAGTAGGTGGGTGATTGTAAAAGTATCTTGGGGAGAAGTGGAGTGTTCTGAAGGATGACTAGATGAAGATGGATGTTGAAGGAATCAATTACAAAATATTTCAAATGGATAATTTTTAGGGGGGATAAGTCTCCTTTGAAGTGACTATTCTTCTTTTAAGTGCTTCACTCTTTGGTATATAATACATTGTTCCATAAAATTCCTCTATCTCTTATGATAATTGTAATACTTTTTGTTGTGTGGATGGCATTTGAGGTATGTAATCTTAGTTTGATTTACAATATATCTTTAAACCATATTTTCATTTTCTTATTTATCACTATTAGATGTTATATCTTACCTCATTTTATGGTTAGTACAGATATGAATTGTGCTATGGTATTAATACTAACATGTAATCATATATATATATATATATATATATATATATATATATATATATCCCTGACATGCTATAGTTAATGACTGTGAAGATGATAATGTAGACTATGTTGAGCATACATCAAAGGATGATGATAATTTTGGTGATGATGATGGGGATGAGACTGATCAAGGTTGTTGGGATGACGATCATGGGAATGATCATGAGGATGATCTTGGTGGTGCTATGGATGCACGTGCATTGTTTTTGATGAAGTATTATTGTGTAGAATGAAATTCCTATTTTTAGATGGTTGTTATGAATTTACCTTAGAATAATGATATTCATTAAATATTTGGATTCGGTAATCATACAAGGACTTTGATTTGCTTAAATATGATGATGATATTACCATTATTATATTTTTATTTGATGTATATATTGGGAATTATCACCATTATTTTGATGGAGAATTATTGTGTATGATGATATTACCATGTTTGAATGTTTGTTGTGAATTTATTTTAGAAGAACGATATTCATGAAATATTTTAATTTGGTAATCAAATTTGAATTTTAGTTGATTTGATTAAAAATTATAATCATATTATTAGTATTATGTTTTATTTTATATGTGTGTGTGTGTGTGTGTTAAAAATTGTCGATGAATCACAATGTACAATGATATTGGTAGTTACTTTACCTACATAACTTTGCAAAACAATGTCTCCTACTATACCACTTAGCATGTCTTCTTCGAGTTTCCATGATTCAATTTTTGGTCACTGGAGTTATATAATCTACCTATATGTTCTGTGGATCTCTAGGTGTATGTGCATTAGTTTTATTTGACCGTTAATGGGGGTAGATCCATGTTGAAATCAATATGTAGCCCTAAGTCAAGAGGCTTATCAAGCTCATGCATTATCTTATATCTTCCTTACTATAGCGTGAGTCCATATTAGAGTGGGAAGAGTCATTTACAACAAGTTCCTTTGATTTGATCTCTTTTCAAATGCTTTGTCTCTTAACTTTTCAATTTGCTTAAGACTTATGCTTGCCATATCTAAATTTACACTTATTTTATATCCTTTTTATAATGCTTGAAAATTATAACTCTCGCTACAACAGAGTGATCTGTAATCCTCCCTGCATGTGGGTTATGTGTCATTGGGGTGTTGTGACCTAGAAAAAGAATCTAGAGTGCATTTTTCTAGATGGAGAGATCTACCAATCAAACATTAGGTGACGAAAATTAGATAAATGATCACCATGATCACCATTGAGCTAATAACACAAGGCTCCTCAAGGTGACTTCCTCATATATCCAAGAGAAAAATCTGGTAATATGACTACGTATCTACTTGTATTTTCTCAAGTGAAAGTATAAATTTGGATCCTCCTACTCCTACCCCACCTTTGGTCTATACTCATCACTTGGAGTTTACACCTTTGAAATCGGTCAATGTTTCACCGGTTACCCTAGCAATAGTGTAAACATTCATTGCACAACCTAAGTAAAAATGATAAGATGAGGAAAAACCAATAATGCTAGGGGAACTAATTCTCCTAGTTGAGCTTCCATATTTAATGGCGTGATATGTTAGAGTTACATGCTATCTTAGGATAACCACTAGTGATGCCATATATGTTAGATAAGGAAAACATTACTACGAAATGTGTTATACATCCTTGATTTTTCTTGTACTAATATGAGTCATATAAGCTTTACGAACTAAGCTAATATCGATAATAAATGTACTTGTTTAAGTTGTTGAGTAGTCATTACTCAGAAAACTTAAATTAGCTCATATTATGTTACATTACTTTGCATTATAGTTATAATGCATATATGGAGAAGTATTATCTCCATTTATTCATATTAGATAACACTAACAATAGGGTAAGGAACAATGAAACAATTGTATTCCAGTCATTTTATATACCTTAGATCCAATAATTATGTATTTACTATGTCATAGTTTTCTTAATTGACATGATGTTGTGTAAACCATATTTCTTGACATGATGTTTTGTAAAAGATATTTCTTACAATTATAGAAAATTTTATTTTAAAAGGTTCATATTGAATTTCTTCATCGTAATCTGTGAGCAAATTAAAATCCTTTAAAATTTAAAAGATACACGGGTGTGACTAGGCACCTAAAATGACATCACAAATTTTTATTAATTAATTTGGGTATAGATGATTTTTTTTAATAATATGATTTACCTACCTTATGTGTGAATGGTTCCCGAGTGATCTAAAATGATATTAAATATTAAAAACAAAATTAATAGCTTAATCTATATAAATTAGAATATAAGAGAATATTTTTAATGAATGGTAAATCATGGGCTGAATGTGGTTTTAATGAAGCATAAATCATGGGTTAAGCATTAATTAGAAAAATAAATTAAAAAATTCAGGCTATATAATATTAATAACATGTGTTTCTATTCACCAATATTTAGAAACAAAATGCCAAAAAAATTAATATTTTTAGTTTTTTAAATATTACCTTTTTTTAATATTTAAGAAAAAATTTCTACGCACAAATATTTAGAGACAAGATACCATAGTTAGTAATATTTTTAGATATTACGTTAAAACTCAAATTACAAATTTATTTTGATATTTTTTCCTTTTATGTTTTAGAAATTTATATTTTTTAAGTATTTTTGTTTTTGTTTTTAAATATATATATATATATATATATATATATATATATATATATATATATATATATATATATATATATATATAGATAGATATGCCACTTTTTCATTCTAAGAAATATATTTTACAAAATAATTCAATCATTTCCTACTTTTTGTAATTTTTGGGAAGAAAAATACAAGTAAGGGTGACTTCATTTAATTGAGAAGATTGTTTGTTTGAAACTAAACAACAATGCCATAATTTGTTTTCCGTTGAGCACTAGTGGCACAATCCAAGATTGTTTTTTTGCAGCAGTCACTAAGCAATAGTGCCACACTTGAAGATCACAATCGCCACAACCAATGGAAAACCCTTCCTCGGCCACACTTTCTTTTTATTTTAATGGGTTTTCCTTTTTCATATCCATGAATAGATTGTTGAAGAGAAGTTGGGCACCTAAAATTTGGGTGACATTAGATTATTTTGAAAATGCAACAATCACAACTTTGGGGAACATTTTTCTTTTCACTCATGATTAGGAATCCCTCTTGGAATTTAAGAAGCTAGTCACCAAGGATCATCATAATTACATGGCCTATGGCAGTGTTGAAGTCCCTTTGTGCAAGTGGATTGGTATTACCTGCAACCATTGCCATCCATAGAGAGTGGTCACTCTCAACCTCTATTCAAAGTATATGGAAGGCTCTATTTCTCGTCCCCTTGTCTATTTGTCATTTCTCTAGTTACTTGATCTTTCTAGCAACATGTTCCACCCTTATATCCTAGTTCAATTGGGACATCTGTTTTATTTTAAGAAGCTCATTTTTTTTTACAATCAATTAAAATGAGAGATACAATATCAACTCAGTAGTTGAAGAAGTCTGGCATTCTTAGAGATCTCATTCAACATTTTGAATGTAAATATCCTTGTGGAGCATCAAAATGTCATCTATAATATTTTATTATTTATATAGATCATTAGAATAACATAACAAAATCTTCAATCTACTCAGTGATGTTGCTCATCTCTTTTTTCCCTAATGTCACCTTTCCTCTCTGTAAATGATTAGAGTCATAGTGGGTATTTTTCATTATTATATTTTTTGGCATTGGCCAATTAACAAACGGACAGTATTGTTACACTATTTTGGGATGACATCAGTCTTATCTATTGAATGAGGCATTAGATAAATTTGGATCTTGAATTGAGTGGTAAATATATATTTCATGTTATTAAAAGATCTCATATTTAAAATAATTAATTTATCACTTCCACCAATTATTAACCCTTTTTTCTTTTCAAAAATTTCTTTATTAATTAAAGAAAAATGTTAAACATTTCTAAAATCAAAGTAATAACTTCCATCATATTATAAAATGTCTAATATGTCATATAACTTACATTATAATATAGCATCTCTAATATGTTATACAATTTGCCACAATTATTGAGATATGATATGATGATAATCCACACATGCGCCAATGAAGTACTGTTTAAACCATCATGTTATCTATATCCTTGATCGAAGTGATTAAATATTAGGATAGAAGACCAAAAGACAAATTACAATTAAAATGACTTCTAAAAATTATGAAAATTTTGGTTTTTCCATATTTGCTTCCTAATTAAATAAGGTCAGAATGAGACCTGTGTGATGTTTTGAACTAATGTTTGGACCTATTTGGCTATGTATATGTATGTAACATTTGATTTCTTTTCTAAATAACAAGGTACATTTTTTTCTTTCTGGAAATAAGAAAGGTTGACATGCAACCATGTGTACCAATGGCTAACAAGAATATATTGTTGTTGCAAAAATAATTGACCTACAGCCATAGCTCAGAAGGATCCTAAAGAGTTATACATGGATCACATAACCTTAATACCAAAAGCAAGAAATGTTTGATGTGATATAAAAAAATGACATGTGGTGAAATTGTAATATTTTATTATTTAAACATGCCATTTATACAATTGTATGCATTTTGTTTTTGGAATTATTTATATTAATGTATGTGTTTAATTATTTTATATGTTCTTTTATTTATGTTATTAGAAATAAGAAGTTATATATATATATATATATATATATATATATATATATATATATATATATATATATATATATATATTGTGATATATTTTATATTGGCAAAATTTAAATAAATAAATCAATTAAATTAAATTAAAATAGTTACACTTTAAAAAATATAATAAAGCAATAGTAAATAGTATGTAATAAATGCTTAATAACCTTTGTGAACATTATAGTTTTCATATTATTATTAATTGAATAAATTCTATATAAGAATTATTTTCGTGCATATATTTTTTTAATTAAAAAAAGAAATATTGTTAAAACAAATGTTTTTAATTTTAATCAAATTTTATTAATGACTAACTTTGTTTCTCATATTTAGGAATTTATATAATAAATTTAAAATGGTATATTAAATTTTAGATTACCAAATTTTATTAAATCTTGTGTTCATAAATTAATTTAAATATAAAATATATATAGAGTTATTTTGATTAAAGTGACATATATTTGGGTAAATTTCATAAATGTAAAATAATTAAAATGATATATCGAAAATGTTTAAATGACATTATTTTATTAATTTCTTAATTTTTGATTAAGTGGTTATTTTTGACTTGAAATTTCCTCTAATTAGAAATGAAATTGACATGAGGTTGGTTAAAAGGGATTTCTTGTTGAGAATTATTAGTAGTCATAGACTATGGTCAACATCTTGCATCTCTTCATATTCTTATTATTCCTTTGGGTCATGGGAAGAGGTGACCAAAGGTTCCTTCTTTTTGTGGATGTGAATTTATTTTGGAACAATGATATATGCAATGAGTGTTGATTTGATAGTCATATATGTAAATTAAAATTTGTTAATGATTTTTTGATAGAGAATTATTGTATATGATGAAATTGCTATTTTTTTGGATGGATATTGTCAATTTCCCTTAAATTTATTTATGAACATTGTTACCAATTTGAACTGTGATATTTTCTTTAATGATATTTAAAAATTGTGATATATTTCGCTGTGCAATTGAAATTAGTAAAATGAATCCATAAATGAGGTCATAATGAAGTGTGATATATTCTTTAATGATATTTAGAAATTTTGATATATTTCACTATGCAATTGAAATTAGTAAAATGAATCCACAAAGGGGTTCATAAATGGAAAGAAAAGTACACTCTACATAAGAAGTCAATTGCAAATGTAAATGGGGATGTAACCATGGATGAAAAATTGAGAGTAGAATTGGATGTTAAAGTAGGCATTAAAACAAGATGTAAATAAGGACACAAAATGTTTTTTAAACTAGAAGTAAAAAAGGGTGCAACAATAGGAAGGGAAAAAAACATGGCATACAAAAGGATACCATGTTGGGCACCAACAAGAATTAAAAAATGGACACCAAACTAGATGAAAAAAATGACATACAACTAGATGTAAAATAGGATGTAGAAGGGGATGTCATGTTGGGTGCTAAAAAGAAACAAAAAAGGATGCAAATTAAGATGCCAAATGATGATGCAAAGGATAGTGTAAATTTGGGATGAAAATCTGGGCACAAAAAAGGCAAAAAAAGGATGTAAGTAAAGATATAAAATAAGATGTATAATGAGGCTAAAAAATGGGTGAAACCAAAGACTCCATATTGGATGCCAAAATTGATGCATTATCAGATGCAAATTTCGACTCAAACATAGAATCGAAATGAGAGGAAAATGTGGACACAAAATCAGGGAGAACAAGATGAAAATTTGGATGACTAAAATGATGTAAAATTAGACATAAAAAATGATGAAAAATTGGATGAAAAAGTGGATGTAAATAATGGTGAAACATTGGAGACACAAATAGATAGAAAAAAATGGTCTAAAATGTGCATAAAAATAACTCAAAATTGGATGCAGATTTAGATGCAATAGTGGATGAAAAAAGTGATACAAAACTTGGTGTAAAACCAAATGCAAAAGTGGATTTAAAAAATGGCTGAAAATTGAATGTAACAATAGACACAAAATTGGATGCAAAGGTGACACAATAGAAGACTTAACATAGGATGCAAATATAGATGATAATTTGGATGCTCAAAAGGGTGTAAAATTGAATGCAATAAATTATGTTAAAAATGATGCAAAAATGGATGTAGAAAATTATGCAAAATATGGTGAAATATGGGACATGAAAACCGGAGGCAAATCAAATGCAAAAGTGGACGTAAAAAATGGTCCAAAAAAATATGCAAAAATAGGCACAAAAATGGATGCAAGATCTTATGCTAAATCAAATTTAAAAATATGGTGCAACAATAGGCACTAAATAAGGTGAAAAACTGGATGCAAAAATACATGCAAAAATAGGTGAAAATTAGAAGAAAAACTATTGTAAGGCAAGATACAAAACTTGGTGTAAGACTAGATCAAAAAGTCGACACCAAATGGATGCAAAAAAGGTGCTAAATTAGATGCAAAATATTGGTGTAAACTTGATGAAAATAATTGCCCAAAAATGGAAGGAAATAATGGCAAAAAACAAGAATAAAAAAATGATGAAAAATAGATGCAAAAAATGGCACAAAAGTAGAAGCAAAATCCATCATAAAATCAGATCCAAATCTTGGGGAAAAATTTGAGACAAAAAATGACGCATATTCTGGTGTAAAAAGGGTTGCAGAATCTAGAATGAAAAAGGATGCAAAATTAGGCACAAAAAAGGATGCTTCAAAAATTTTACAATAGAGACAGATTTATCACGAGGTTGCTCATCCCTATCATAAAAAAAATGCACTAGAATCTCGCGCTAAATCTAACGCAATTTTCCTATTTTGTTGTAGTGTTTGAGTTGGGAATTCTTACAAAGATATAAGCGATCTTTGTACCATAATGAATCATTTTTCCAGCTAAATGTATCATATATAACGGGATTTGGTTGCAACTTTTGAATGAGCGTCCACACTTCTTCCTCATTATTCCATTCATCCCTTGCTTCGGTTATCCAATATGGTTGGATAATAGAAATGGCATAAAGAAATAATTCCGCATCCTCATCCTTTATTGAGAGTGCATATGCAACAACATTTTTCTTCCCTTTTTTGTAGATGATTTCAAAGTCATAACCCAGCATATTTTTGAGCCATTTGTGTTGCTCTTCTGAAGATAATATTTGTTCCAAAAAGTATTTAAGACTATCATGATCTATTTTTACGTTGAAGTGTCTTCCCATTAGGTACATTTTCCATTGTTTTAGTGCTTGTAGTATTGCCAACATTTCCCTCTCATAAATGGGTTTGTGTAAATACTTTCCTTTGAGTTGACATCTTTCAAAAGCAATGGGTCTTCCTTCTTGGATTAAAATAGCACCAATTCCATTTCTTGAGGCAACACATTCCACAATAAAGGATTTTTTGAAGTCTAGCATAGCTAAGACCGATGCTTGGCACATTGCCTCTTTAAGATGTTCAAAGGCCTTAGTCACTTCTAGAGTTCAACAAAATGAATCTTTCTTCAATAATGTTGTTAGATGTGTTGTTCTTCTCCTTCAATTCTTAACAAACTTCTAATAATACGTTATGAACCCAAGAAATCCTCAAAGATTCCTTATGGTTGTGGGGATTTTCCATTCCTTAATGGCTTTAATTTGTTAGGGTCTACCTTAACACCCTCATGAGATACAATATGACCCAGATATTCCACTTCCTGTACTCCAAAGAAACATTTGGAGGCTTTTGCATATAATTGTTTCTCCTCCAATAGTTTGAGCGCCCTGTCAACATGTTGAATGGGATCCTTCCATGAATTTATATAGATTAGTATATCATCAAAAAATAATAACACAAATTTTCTAAGGAAGGGTTTGAAAATGGAATTCATCAAACCTTGAAATGTAGAAGGTGCATTTCTAAGGCAAAAGGGCATGACCAAAATTTCATAATGACCCTCATGAGTTTTAAATGTTGTTTTAAGAATGTCTTCACTCTTCATCCTAATTTGATGATATCCTGAATGAAGATCCAACTTGGTGAAGTAAATTTCTCCATGTAATTCATCCAAGAATTCATCAATGATAGGAATGGGAAATTTATCTTTAATAGAGAGATTATTAAGCTCCCTATAATCAGGAAACATGAACCATGATCCATCCTTCTTATGCACCAATATTACTGGAGTAGAGAAAGAACTTTGACTAGGTTGAATTAAACCAAACTCTAGCATCTCTGCAACCATACATTCAATTTCACTCTTTTGGGCATAGGGATATTTGTATGGCCTAATGTTTGGAGGAACACTTTCTGGAATCAAATGAATAGCATGATCATGATCAAGAATAGGTGGCAGGCCTTTGGGAGTCTCAAATACCTTGGAATGATTGTCCAAGATTTCTTGGAGATCTCAAGAAATAGATGATTTTGATGTTTGAATCTCTAGTGAGCATAATTGTGCAATTACATCTTATTGTTATCTATTTAGAAGTTTTGTCATGCCATTAGAGCTGATTATATTTCATGGTGTCCCTGTAATACACCTTAATTCAACATCCTTTCCTTCCCAAAAGAAAATACAAGAAATGTTCTTGAAAATTAAAAGTTATCATATCCAAATATTGTAACCATTGGAATCCTAGTACAACATAAAAGCCACCCATTGGAATCGAAATAATTGCACTATTCAATACATATTACCCCATGGTTAGCTCAATATTATGGCACTTTCCAAAGACATTTATAGTTCCTCCATTTGCAACCATCACTTTCCACTCTGGTGCTGGATATAGGAAGCAATTCAATTCCTTGGCTATCTTACAATGAATAAAATTATGGGTACTACCTGAATCAATCAACACTATTTCCTTTTTCTTCTTGATATGTCCTTTTACCTTGAGAGTTTGATGAGTGATAATTCCTACCAATGCATTACAATATATGGTCAGATTCATTTCTTTTTCCTCTATGGTTGGTTCCTAGTGTATATCCTCTTCTTTTGATGTTTCTTGTTCCTTTTCTTCCTCCTCTTCACAATCTATGTAAAATAATTTCTTCTCAGTAGACTTATGATTTTAGTGTATTTGTTATCACAACTGTAGCAAAGCCTTTTTTTTCTCTTTTTTCTTCCAATTTTTGTGCTGTCAACCCTGTAGGTTGTGGAAGGCTTGGAGTAGAAACACTTCCATATTTATAGTTATGAGTGGTAGACTTACTTGTTGCCATAATTTTACTTTCAACTTTTCTTACCAGCCTAAATGCCTTCTCCAATGAATCAAGTTCCCAAAGGTGAACTTCATGTTGGATGCTATGCTTTAAATTCCCTATGAGGACATCAATCCTATGTTCCTATGGAATATCATTTACCCTTACATTGAAATTTTCTAAATCCTCAATGTGCTTCGTCATTGAACCCTTTTGTTTCAGATTTATCAATCGGCTAAAGAATGTCTTTCTGTTTGTATCATCATAATGTGCTATCATTTCCTCTGTAAGAATTGAACAAGTGACAAGTGGTTTATGAGAAAAAATCCATAGATACCATACAAACTGATTGGGTCATAAATATTAAGTTTCAATTTGTACCTTTTGTGTGTGGTGCACATTATGGAGATCAAAATATTGTTCCAACTGTAGTATCCATGTTATTGAATCCTTTCCATCAAACTTCCTCATATCGATCTTTGGAATATGGTGGGTCATCAATCAATCTTTAGGGTATATGAAATAATGATTAACATTTCCTTTTTTCTCATCATGAGTTTCATATAATATCTTTTTTCCATTAGGAAGCATTTCTTGTAGCAACTTTTTCAAACCTTATTTCAGACCTTCCATGTCTTCTTCAAAACCATCCTTAGAAACTTCCACGTCTTCTTTTGATCCATCCTTCAAACCCTCCATGTCTGATTTTAAACCATTCTTCAAACTATCCATCTTAGCTTCCATTTCATTTTTTATTACTCTTTGCGAGAGAGAAATTTGTTGCACTTGGTCTCATAGTTTTGATATACCATGTTGCATTTCTTCCTCTTCTTCATGCATCATAGTAGAGATTTCTGGTTACTTAATAGGTGTTTTAATTTTCTTCCTTTGAGTCATTTTAGAATCAAAAATGATATTTATGCTTCACTATGTCCCTTGAATCACTTCAAACTGATTTTTCAAACAAAAGTTATGCAAATTTTTAGAAACAATACACACATTTTTCTTTCTTTTTAGGAGCTCTATATTGAATTTGTTGTATCTCTATAATTACAAATATCAAAGATCTCAAATTCCATTCTATAGTAACCCTCCGAGTCTTCTTTTCAATCGAGGAAGTCAGACCAGGATTGGATTCTTCAAGAAAGAGTTATTCCCAATCTCCCATGATGACCTAATTATAGACTAGTTACATAGAGTAAACTTGTATGGAGGACCACGTGTAATTGTTTCTACCTTCATCCCTAAAAATGATATCAAAAACACTAAAATGCATCCTATTTTTGTCACTTTCTAAGAAATTCAAATCCGATCCTCGGAGAGAAAGTTATGATGATTTTCACTAGGTAACTGCTTTGAGATGGAATTCTAGAGACTTAAAAGAGCCCAACTTCCTTGGATCATATCTCTGAACATGTAGTGATGCAAGATCTGATATTAGTAGATGAATTTCATCAAAATTTTGTCTCCACGTGGTTTTAATTTTAGCTTCTAAAGCTTCGTAGAAAAACGTTATAGAAAAACTGCCACAATGTCCTATTTGAAGGAGCAAAACCCTAGAATCCAAAGTTCTGATACCAAATGTTATGCAATCAGATCACAAATAGATACATCAATGAATTAAACATTATCCTCTTCGAGGGGGAAACGTACTTTAAATTACATAAATGAACATTTGTTGGATGATACAAATGAACATACCTCCTTTCTATATATAGCAGTCTAAGGGGTCACAATATAATCAGAGCCTACATAACAATAATAATGTAAGCGAAAAATAATAACAATAATGGGCTTCTATCGGGAACAATAATAAAAATATGGGGACTACATAGGCACAAAAGTAACAACAAGGGAGCTAAACCGATAGTCTATGAACCTAACAGTCAAACATGTCACAACTATATAATCTACAGGTTTAAAAAACATATCTGAGCATAGGCATTTCAAACTTATCTAAGAATCACGAAGAAGCATTGTTCCCTTATATCATTAGCTTCATTATCATCTATTAGGTTGTAGTGTTATAGGTCTATTTGGGCACATCACTTGCAACATTCAGATCAGTACTCTTAGGGCTCATCAAACCCTAATTCAGTTGTTACATGCCCTAGACAAGTCAACTCATTGAATGCTTCCTTCTATGAAACTTTCCTAGCCTCAAGCCTTCCTAAAATGCCTCCTTGGGACACTAGCGTAGCCCAAGCCTTGAGATAGTGCACTGCAGAGTAGGCAAGCCCACTGTGCCCTGCACTGCAATGCACTTAGGCCCTCTTTGGCCTGCGCCGGGCGAGATTGAGAGAAATTTGCATAGGGTTTAGGGAATATTCCTTCATTCTAGATGATTCTAGAAGGTTCCCATCTCTTATCTCCTCCTATGAGCTCGAATTTTGATAGGTTAAGGATCAATTAACCTCCTACCCTCTCATCCCTTGCTCCATGGAAACTAACTCCAAGTTTGGAAGGCCATTCAATACCCTCATTTATGACAAAACCACCTCCATTTCTATATAAATTGAGCACTCATCATAGTGATCAGGGGGCTAGAATTTGAATTTTGTAAGGAAATTCTGTTGGTTTGATGATTGAGTTTGTGTTAAGCAATGTTATGCTGCTGGAGTGTTTTGCTTTTGATGTGGCGATGGTTGGACTGAAGCTGGAGGAGTGGCACAGAATCAAACTGAATTGGGTGATACTCTTCCTTCTAAATTAATAAAGAGATTATTCATTTTCTCATATGATTGTTCATATTTTTGATGATCATGTGCTTCATTGTCTTTGATTCCATTGGTTTATAGTCGATACTGCATGTATGTTTTGATCATTGCTTGTTTCTGTTTCTCTTGATGTAGGTACCTTTTGAGCGGATTTAGTTCAAGTGGGAATGACAGGAGTGATTCAAAAGAGATTTAGGAAGCAAAAGGCAACAAGTAAGTCCCTCCATTTCATCTATCTTCTGTAATAAAAGGTTAAACTACTTTCTTTCTCTTGTTCTAAGTGTAGTCACCCATCTAGGGAAAATGTGTTTATCCGTAGATGCAAATTCCATGCAACAAATTGGTGAATCCACTAGCAAATGACTATCATTCTTGGTGGCTTACCCTCATCATATTACATCCTAGTAGACTTTTCTTGACTTCATTGATCTTATTTCAGCCTTTTTGAAGTGGTTTTGGTCAAAAATTGGTGTTTAGATGTCTTTTGATTGGCCTCTCTGGCACCAGCATAGGCTTGGTCAGGGGACAATGCACTGCAGAGCACCGCTCACCTAGAGATAGTGCTTTGAAGTGCAGTCTCTCCCACTGAAACCTACATTGATCCTCCTTAAGCCAAAAACCCCACTTTTGACTTGGATTTTTCCAAATTTGTTGAAAGATCAATTATTGTTATGGTTATGAAATCAATTTGAATTTCCTCTTCTAGCAATACTTTGAGCTTAACAATTTAGTGTTTCTTAAGTGATTTATTTATCATTATCAATTCATTGTCAAAGTCAGTTTATATTGATTAGTATTTTCTAAAATGGAAGTGTCGTAAAGTCTTCATTTCTTTGAGAAAGAAATTGTCGTAAAGTCTTCATTTCTTATGAAAAGTATTAGTTGATTTTTGTGCATCTAGTTCCTTTTTGTTCATCTAAACATTAAAGGGACAGAAAATAAAAACTTGCATTGTGCATATTGTATTTTTTGAATTCCTGATAGGGATAGCTAGGGAAATTGCATTAGCTCTGCTCTTTTCTATTTGTCAATGATCTAATTGATCTATCCCTTACTAGCTACGGTTTTCATTATTCAAATCAAATGAAAAGAATGTTTATCATCTTTGTTGCATTCTAGGAGTTTTAGAAACATCGCATGGTGAACCTTGAAAGGAAAAATCTTAAGAAGATCAACTTAAAATTTATCTCAATTAACCTAATGGAGTATTGTAACATAACGCATAACATTTAAAGGTCTAGGCTAGAGACGTGTTCTGGCATCGTTAAACATAGCAGCTGTCATTAATTGTCTGTGATACATTATGAAATTGATACCTCATTCAATGTATGTTTGTATATTGTAGCTAGTCCATGCACCTTCAGGTATATAGGGTGGTGTTATAGTACGAAAAGTATAAAGGAATTCTCTCACAATGCTAATACGGATTAGGCCTCCACGTACTTTCGGGTATATATGGGAGGACTACATTAGGTTGCTATCCATCCATAGGTAACCAAGTCAGCCACCTTGTACACTATGATTCACCAAACATAAAATTTGAGGGCATGTATGTTAAGTCCTTGGTTTACTGAGGCAATATATTGCAGTTCACAGTTGCTTGGTAATCCTTTTGCCTAGATTGGCCCTTTTTTTTTTTGTTATGTTATTTTGATTAAAATAAATTAATTGACCACAGATAACATCCTCCACATCACTTCTTAGCTGATCCTAGGTTGAAACATATGGAAAAAACTCCGGAGCCCACCGATCAAGGAATTCCTTTTGCTGGGAATCCTAGTCCTTTTCCTCCTTTTAGAAATATTAGTGCTCCTTATATGGCTACATTTTCCCTTTCGGGACTTACCATCGAATTTCCAGTATGGTTTCTCTCAACCTCCTTGGCCCTGCAACTCAATATTCCTACAACTGGACAAAATCAACCTACAATTGATCATAAAGTTGACCCTTTACCTTCTTCGTCAGTTGCTTCTTCCTCGCCTTCTTCCTCTTCACCCGATGAAAGTATTGGCACTAGTAACCAAGTGGCTAAGAAGAAGAAGAATAAGAAGAGGCAAATTCAGCAAGGGGGTAACCAAGCAACCATTGCTTCGAATGCAACCTCTAATGAGACATCGTCTGATAAGCCTCACAAACTTCGATATCCTTGCAAAATTTGTATGGGAGACCATATTTTTGAAAATTGTTATGGTATGCCTTAGATCTTAGAAGAATGGCTTTCTTGTTCACATCATCCTACGTCATCAACTTCTCCTGATCATGTTGGTGACACACCATCAAATAGTGGTAGTAAAGTTCATGTAAAGATGGGTAAAGTTAAGTTTCCCTGTAGGTTATGTGAAGGGAATCACCCCATTCACCTTTGTCTGTATCTGGATGAAGCCCAAAAAGTGTTCGATAACCATCCTGCTTCTCCACAGTGACTTCCATTTGGTTATAGGAGAATCTCCCTTAATCCTTGACTAGTTGATGAAGTGAATGACCCAAATCAACTGTCGGTCAAACCCACTCTCTCTGAATGTGAATCCCATGAGTCTATAACTTACCAATCACAGATCAAGGAAATAATTGACCCTATTTCACCTTTAGTTAATCATACCTTTCTTGTAGAGTGTGAGTATAATACCACTCAGGTTGTTTTCATTTCTTCAGATTCCAATGAGCTTGGAGGCAACCCTCCTGTTCCATCAAGACAGGAGGAAAATCCTCCCATTCTTCTCGTGCCCCCTCCAAGTAGTCTGGTCACATCCTTTGATTGGAATCGACTAGCAGGATGTCGTCTTCCTTCCTATGTTCCTTTCAAGATCATAGTATAGGTTTATAATAAGATTGTATTTGGCACTTTTATAGATGAATGTGCATCTGTGAGTATCCTTTCCTCCATTGCCTGGCGTGCGCTCGATTCACTGCCACTTGTGCCTGTTACCCAGAATCTGTTGGCTTTTAACAGAGGAACTAGTCAACCATTAGCGATCCTTCCTCAGTTTCCTATTACTTTGGGAGGAAAATTTGTTTATATCAATGTGATGGTAGCCCTAGACCCGTTATATTACAATTTAGTTCTTGGGCACGAATATGTTTATGACATGGGAACTATTGTTTCAACACTCTTTCGAGTGATGTGTTTCCCGCATGAAGGCAGAATTGTCACCATTAACTAGCTTTTATTTCCCAGTCCAAATATGGCATCCAGTCAAACATCTTTCCTAAACGGTCCTTTTGTCCCAATGGTATCTTCCCCACCATGGGTTAATTATGTGGCAACCTGTTCCATGCCTACATCAACTAACGATCAATTACATGATGTTGTACATTATGTACTGGGGGAATTGGAACTAGATCTCTCTAACGGATTCCTCGCTACATATCCCTTCCAGAGAATTGTTCTCCCATCTGATGAGAACCTCTTGGAAGTCATCACCTCTTGTGGGCCATGATGAAGAAATATGATCATAGTTCCTTGTCTTGTGTCAACCTCATTAAAAAATGAGACAAGGAATATGAGCATAGTTCCTTGTCTTGTGTCAAGCTTGTTAAAAAATGAAACAAGGAATATGAGGATAGTTCCTAGTCTTCTGTCAACCTCATTAAAAAAGGAAACAAAGGGTATTAGCATAGTTCCTTGTCTTGTGTCAAGCTTGTTAAAAAATGAATCAAGGAATTTGAGCAAAGTTCTTTGTCTTGCGTCATGCTCATTAAAAAATGAAACAAGGTCCCCTAGAGCAAAGTTCCAATTCGAATCTTTGATTAGATCTCGTAAAATCCCAGTCGAGTCTTTCACTTGATCTCATAAATGAACCTTCATTCTATCCACCTAATAGCCACGAGTAGTTTACTTAGGTGAATGTAATGAAGCTTGGGGGGCATGCACCTAGAATCGAGTTATCATGTTGGGGGCATGTAAACCAATCTCAAGCATAAGTTTTTCTTGTTTCAAGCTTGTGTAAAAATGAAATTGAATCCAAGCATAGTTTTTCATTTCAAGGTTGTGTAAACATGAAACTGAATCCAAGCATAGTTTTTCATTTCAAGCTTTTGTAAACATGAAACTGAATCCGAGCATAGTTTTTCATTTCAAGCTTGTGCAGACATGAAACCGAATCCAAGCAGAGTTCTCTATGGTTCAAGCTTTAGTAAAAATGAACCCATATCCATTTTAACCCTTGTGATTGCCATTCTATCAGCCTCTTCCATCAGATAAGCCTTGGTTTTTCGCCCTCCATCTTCACTATCTACTTTGCCGATCATATGCTTTCACTTGGTTGTTTTACCCTTTTTGAGGAACAGTTGCAATGAGTGGTCTTATTAGCCAACCTCTTCACACAAATCAACATGTTTTGAGAAGTTCCAACATCACTGGAACCCGTTTCTATCCTAGAAACCACCCATTTCTCTAAGTAGAGTCCTCTTTAGGCTCTTTTCAGACTCTTGAAACATGAAACGATTGCCGAGCGCTTGTCCTTTTCAGCTCATAAATGGATTGGAAATGACATATACTTAGTATAAGTTTAGCCCTTTTCTGAACTGAGATAGATTACTTACGAAAAAGTAATACGTTGATTGAACATGGTTAATAGGTTCTCTCTTGTATTATTTTACGTGTTTTTAGACTTGAGAGACAAATTTACGAAAAAGAAGTTGTGGAGTTTTCTTTTTGTCCATTTTCAAACTCTCTAAACATGAAATGGACGAGTTCTCATCGTCGTTAAACTCGTTAAAACATCAAATAGCTAAAAACATGTGCATCATGACAAGATCGCATTTCACCTTCACTAGGCTCGTTAAAACATCACATAGTGATGGATTCACCCAAAGGGTGGAATTATACTACAAGCATATTTTATCCTCCTCAAGATTATTAGAAAATAAAGAGGTATTGGTCAACAATGACTGGGGAAAATGGGAAAAGGGATAAATCACTTTATGATAGCAAGTCGCTCTTGAACATGACACTTTCACTTCATCTCTGTGACTATTTGGGCTACGTTATCTGCCTAATGGTTATAATACCTATGGTCAATCACACCATCCATCACTTCGGTTTTTGGTCAATGCTACCAATTCATTCACTGTCACTGACATGTTCAAGAGAAGTCACTAGGTAAACTTCATCCTTTGCAACACTTATAAACCTTCATTTTCATGACCGCCATTCCTGAACATTTTGTCGTCAGTCAAATTTTGTCTTCAAAATCATTACACTCGTTTCGTGTAGTTGCCGGGGAATACATCAACGCCCTCCTATGACAAGTTGCTTCTTGTCGTCATTAGCACATTATCCAAGAAGTTGACTTAGAAACACCCTTCTAGTACCTTAAGGCTTTCATACATCAATGGCAAGTTTCTCACTTCCAGTGATAGGTTGACATCACTGGCCTTAAATCCAGATACTTTGTATGGTGTTTGACATCAAAACATCTATTAACACCATGCAGAATGTACTGCAGTACCTTGAGAATCATTATCATTATTGGTGATCTCTCTTGCGTCTGCTAATGACTTACATCATTGGATAGTAATCATACGATTTCTTCACATGTTCAACTTCAGATCACATATTCACATTATTAGACTCGTACTCAAGCAAACGATTGGACGAGATAGAAGACCCCAGATCTAGTTTCATCCATCTGGGCTGCGATTTCAAGAGAGTACTAAATCATCTATACAATGGCTTTACACGGATGGTCATCCTATAATGGGTCTATATATGGAGATGACTATCTATGTACATGTAATGAAAATTTTGTATGCTGAGTACAGGTATCCCTTCCCTCAAAAATTCATGAAAAGTTCAAAATATCATGATATTATGTATTGTAATTGATGCAGGTCACCGTCCGCTTCAGAACCTCCCCGTCACATAGTAAAGCATATCACTCGACATTATAATTTTCGAATTCATGCTTTAGTAGGCAATTTTTATAGGAATATTTGGGGACATCACTTGTGACATTCAGATCAATACTTTTACAACTCATCAAACCCTAATTCTATTGTTACATTCACTACACAAGTCAACTCATTGAATGCTTCCTTCTATGAAAGTTTCCTGGCCTAGAGCCTTCATGAAATGCCTCCTTGGGACACCAGCGTAGCCCAAGACTTGAGATAGTGCATTGCAGAGCAGGTAGGCCCATTGTGGCCTACACTACAGTAAACTTAGGCCCTATTTAGCCTCCTCTAGGTGAGATTGAGCGAAATTTGCATAGGGTTCAGGGAATATTCCTTCATTCTAGATGATTCTAGAAGATTCCCATCTCTTATCTCCTCCTATGAGCTCGAATTTGAATAGGCTAAGGATCAATTAACCTCCTATCCTGTCATCCCTTGCTCCATGGAAACTAACTCCAACATTGGAAGGCCATTCAATACCCTCATTTGTGATAAAACTACCTCCATTTCCCTATAAATTGAGCACTCATCATAGTGATCAGGGGGCTAGAATTTGAAGTTTGTAAGGAAATTTTGTTGGTTTGAGGATTGAGTTTATGTTAAGCAATGTTAGGATGCTAGAGTGTTGTGATTTTGATGTGGCGAGGGTTGGATTGAAGTTGGAGGAGTGGCATAGAATCGAACTGTATTGGGTGATACTCTTCCTTCTACATTAATGAAGAGCTTATTCCTTTTATCATATGATTATTCATGTCTGTGATGATTATGTGTTTCAATTTCTTCGATTCCATTATTTTATAGTCGATAGTTCATGTATGCTTTGATCGTTTCTTTTTTCTGTTTCTCTTGATGCACGTACCTTTTGAGCGGATTTAGTTCAAGTGGGAGTGACGGGTGTGATTCCAAAAAGATTTAGGAAGCGAAAGACAACAACTAAGTTCCTCCATCTCATTTATCTTTTATAAGAAAAGGTTAAACTACTTTCTTTTTGTTGTTCTAGGTGTAGTCACCCACCTAGGGAAAATGTGTTTATCCGTAGATGAAAATTCCATGTAACATGTAGCTACATTGTTCATTCATTTACAATTCAAAATGTGAGGAGAGACATACATCGTCACTATCATAATACATGCTTATAACCGGCATAGTAACAACAGAAATATCAAGGATACATTAGCCCTATAATCCACATATAAACCAGCACATGTACATATAAGATACCAAGGAAATAACCTCTTATTAATGAATGTAAAAGCCAACCTCGTTTGGGACTACCATGCTCTACCCAACCATAGATTGGTTGAACCAAAACTCTCTTCAGCCAATAACCTTGGTGCCATATTCCAAGCATGAATGTGGGACTCAAACCAAAAGAACCAGTCATGGAATCCCGAGGCTAAACCACCTCACCCTCATGAATAGAAACTAGGCTTTATCGTAATCCACACCAAATCACTAGGAAAAAATAATAAACATTTAATAACATGATTTACCATGATCTCCACTATATCACTAGGAAAAAACAAGCATGGATGTCACCAAATTTCTCCACATACACCATGAGGAATTTTCATGTCTCCTAGTCTCTAGGCTTTACTGCAATCGACATCGGATCACTAAGCCATAACCGAGACACCAGTCTCTAGGATTTACCATAATCCAAACCAGATCACTAGGACCTAACTGAGACTCTAGCCTTCGAGTTTTACCATTTATCCCATCTTGGGATTACTAGGCCTAATGTAGAGCACCTACATCTAGGCTTTATCGTATATCTCACCATTCACCAGTTGAGGATTCCTAGGCCCACTGAGGAAAGATAAAAATTGGCTTTATCGCGGCCCATAGTCCGGTTCGAAGATTAATAGTCCATGAGTTATTTTATTTAGAGATCCACCTCACTCAGTGTTATGAAACCAACTCACAAAAAATAGAAAAGAAAGATCAACGCCTTAGAAATCAGCCTCTTCTAGGGGTCAACCTCCTTTACATTACACAAATGAAAAATTCTTGGATGATACAAATGACAAAACCTCCTTCTATATATAGGAGTCTAAGGGGTCATAATATAATCAGAACTGACGTAACAATAATAATTTAAGGGCACAAAAATAACAATATTGGGCTTTTATGGGGCACAATAATAACAATATGGGGATTACATGGGAACAACAATATAATAAGGGGGTTTGACTAATAACAATAAGGGGTTACACTAGTAATATAGGTACCTAAAATGCCCCTCTCCTTCAACAAGTGTTGTCCTCAATACTTGAGTAGTTCTGTATGCTTCTAATAAGATTCTCATCCTCCCACGTGGAATCTTCAGTGGGTAAGTTCTTCCACTTGACTTGATACTCTGAAATTGATCGATTTCATAGCGCTCGATTTCTTGTTTTTGAGACTGCTTCAGGTTCTAATATGATTTTTCCTTCCTCGTCAAGTTCTAGCCATATTGTTTGAACTCAGATCTTCTCACCTATAACCTTCTTGAATCTTTAAGAATGAAACATGGAAAAATGGGTGCACTCGAGAACATGTAGGAAGCTCCAATTTGTATGCTATAGTGTCAATATTTTGCAGCACCTTCTAGGGACAATAGTAGTTTGGTGATAATTTATTACCCTTCTTAGCTTGCATGAGGGACATTTGTTTGTATGGTTGTATTCGTAAAAATACCCAGTCGCCTATATCAAAACTTCTTTGGTTGCAATGTCGATTTTGCTGTTGTTTCATCGATTTTGTGCCAAAGTGAGGTTATCCTTTAAGAGTTCGAGAATTTGTTCTTGTTGAGGGTCTACCTTAACACCTTCATGAGATATAATATGACTTGAGTATTCCACTTCTTATACTCCAAATAAACATTCGGAGGTTTTTTCATATAATTATTTTTCGTTCAATAGTCAGAGCACTCTATCAACACGTTGAACAAGATCCTTCCAAGACTTGCTATAGATTATTGTATCATCAAAAAATACTAACACAAATTTTCTAAGGAAGGGTTTGAAAATGGAATTCATCAAACCTCAGAATGTAGAAGGTGCATTTGTAAGGCCAAAAGTCATGACCAAAAATTTATAATGACCCTCATGAGTTCTAAATGTTGTTTTCAGAATGTCTTCAGTCTCCATTATGATTTGATGATATCTTGCATGAAGGTCCAACTTGTTGAAGTAAATTTCTCCATGCAATTCATCCAATAATTCATCAATGAGAGGAATGGGAAATTTATCTCTAATAGTGAGCTTGTTGAGCTCTCTATAATCCAGACACATGCGCCATGATCCATCCTTCTTTTGCACCAATGCTAGTAGAGGTTGGATTCATTTCTTGATGCTCAATGTGATCTTTCACTTCTTGAACCTTTTTCTTCCTGATATGTCCTTCTATCTTGAGAGTTTGAGGAGTGGAAATTTTTGCCAACGCCTTACAATATATGATCATATTCATTTCTTGTTTCTTTGGGGTTGGTTCTTGGTGTATATCCTCCTCTTTTGATGTTTCTTGATCCTTTTCTTCCTCCTCTTCACATTCTATGTAAAATAATTTCTTCTCAGCACACTTCTGACCTTTAGTGTATTTTCTATCAAAAATGTAACAAAGCCCTTTTTCTCTTTTTTCTTCGAATTGTTGTGGTGTAAACCTTGTAGGTTGTTGAAGGCTAGGAGAAAAACACTTCCATATTTATAGTTGTGAGTGGTAGGATTCCTTGTTTCCATAATTCCTCTTTCAATTTTTCTTGCGAACCTGAATGCCTTCTCCAATGAATTAGGTTCCCAAAGGTGAACCTCATGTTGAATGTTATCCTTTAAAGTCCCTATGAACACATTAATCCTTTTCTTATTTAAAATATTATTTACCCTTATATTCATTTTTTGGAAGTCCTGAATGTGCTCTTTTGTTGAACCCTTTTTTGTTAGATTTATCAATTGGCTAAAGAAGGTGTTGCTCTTTGTATCGTCATAATGTGCTATCATTTCCTCCATGAAAATTTACCAAGTGACAAGTGGTTTACAAGAAAAAATCCCTTTATTCCATAAAAACTGATTCGATTCTACAAAGATGCAATATGTACCTTTTGTAACAGTTGTGAATCATGTAAATCAAAATATTGGTCCATCTGTAGTATCCAATTTACTAGATCTTTGCTATCAAACATCGTCATATCACCTTTTCTTGATTTTAGGAGCTCAATATTGAAACAAATATAACTCTATAATTTCATATCTCCAAGGTTTGAAATTGCGACCTGCAGTAGACCTCTACGTCCTCTTTCCAATGGCACCATTCTGATCGAAATTGGATTCTCTAAGAAAGAGTTATGCCCAATCTCCCAAGATGACTAGAGTATATACTTTTTGAGTAGATAAAACTTGTACGAAGTGCCATGTGTTACTCTTTCGACCTTCGAACCTAAAAATAATAAAAATAAAAGTAAAGTCTATCCTCTTTCTGTAGCTTCTTATGGAATTTCTATCTGATGCTCAGAGAGAAAGTTATGATGATTTTCCCCAAGTCACTTGTTTGGGATGTAATTCGGGAGCCTGGAGAAACCCTAAATGTCTTGGACTGTATCTTAAAAAATATAGTGAAACAAGATCTCACATTCGGGCCCGAGCTTCACCACGCTTTCGCCTCAAATGGTTTTTAATTTGCGAGTCTGAATGTTCATATAAAAAAAATTATAGCGAAAATGGCATGATTACCTATTTGAGATGGAATTCTGAAGCTTGGAAAAACCATAACTTCCTCAAATCATATATCCAAAAATATAGGAAGACAAGATCTAAAATTCATACCCGAGGTCCAAAATGATTTTGGTTGAAATGTTTTTTTTATCTTCTGAAACTTTGTAGAAACAAAGTTATATTGACAATACCACGATGACCTGTTTGGAGTAGCGAAACCCTAGAATCCAAAGCTCTAATACCAAATATTATGAAACGAGCTCACAAAAAGATAGAAAATAAAGATCAATGCCTTATAAATCAGCCTCTTCAAGGGGGCAACCTCCTTTACATTACAGAAATGAACAATTCTTGGATGATACAAATGACAATTCCTCCTTTCTATATATAGGAGTCTAAGGGGCCATAATATAATCAGAGCCAACATAACAATAATAATTTAAGGGCACAACAATAACAATAGTGGGCTTCTATGGGGCATAATAATAACAATATGGGGACTACATCAGAACAACAATATAATAAGGGGGTTGCACTAATAACAATAAGGGGTTACACTAGTAGTATCGGGAGCTAATACTCAGTTTTGAATCCATCCAGCAATCTAGCTCAACCAAAACAGGAGAACCCCATCACACCATGACTATACAAGAATGGCACGACTAGGCTTAAAAACACCATAAGACCTAGAAAAACCCATGCCATGACAACAAAGAGCCACATGCAATACCGTGCATGCCAAATCTAGCAAGGAGACCACACATGAAAATTGATACCTACAATGAATCCTTCTGTAGCTATTTGATCATGTTCTTCCTTCCATTCTCCTCCCTTCCTCTTTCCTTCTTTTCCCTTCTTAATCTAATGCCAAAGTGATCCAAGAAAACTTTAAGTGTCCAAGAGTGAGTGAGAGAGATAATAATGAGAGATCTCCAAAACTGAATTGACAAAAGGTACCAACTAATCCTCAGAGGCCTTTTTATCAATTAGGCCTTTATTTTCTTCATTTTCCATTATTTTCCTTCAATTTTATCCTCACATGCAACCTGTGACCTTTGACCTTCCTTTTCTCCTAATTTCCATTATTTTCATAAATAAGTGTACCAAAAATGTCATTTTTCCTTTCGAAAGCCTTTGCCATTGTCTTCGCCAATTTCCTTAGCCAAAATAAACCAAATCAGCATCCACTAGGATGTTTTTCCCACCATTCATCTTCTAATATGTGTCCCATGATCGTCGTCTTATATATTTTTACATGGATTTATAACGACGACTAGTACAGATTCACTAGAAACTATATCATTGTATAATCATGTTTTACACTCCTTATAAATATAATTTTCTAGTTATGTCATTTAATCATATTCAATGATGATGGAAATGTAGAGGAGGGAAACACAACATAAATATGCACACAAACAATTAAACTTCTATTAATAAAACTTTCTCACATACATACTTACTTAGCTATGACTTTTGGCTCTTCTGGCCTCTTATATCTCACAATGATCCAACCACGGATATATAAAACCCTCACTTAATAAATATGGAATCATGAAATCTCTAAATGACTTGACTCAACTCCAACTAACTTGTTCATGCAAACTCACACTAAATTTGACTTCCCCAAACATAAATTGAAATTGAGTTAACTCACACTGACTCAAATTAACTCACACTTTTGATATATATTGCACTACATGTGGGAGTAATTTACTATTTCCAACACTCCCTCATAATTACAACTATATGACTCAATATAACTCATACATGACTCAACATGTCTTAAACATGCTCGCAGGTCTAAGTCTCAACTAGGCTTACCATGACTAAATTTTTTTACAATGCTTGATTTTATTTTTTGTTTCTTCCAAATTCTATACCCTCAAAATTGTTTCATCTTCACACTTACTTGAAACTTTTCTTTCTTGTTGAAATATCCATGGTCGTTCGCAATCTATTGCTAAAGTTTCTTCTTGAATTTACTTGTTAACATTCTAAAAATTACCTCAAGCTTCTTGAACTTAGTCTGACCACTTTCTTCTTTAATAATCTGTTTATTTGTGGACTACTTCCATTTCTACTCACCATCATCATGATTATAACCAAAATTATATTTATGTCCATTATACACCTAATAATTCAATTTCTACCATAACATTAACCCATAGTAAAATTTAATTTCATAAAAAATCAAAAATTGAAAGACTCCTTCAACATTTTCTTCTTTTTTTCCACAAACTTTATGTCTTTCTCTTCACTTTCATCATATATTACTTCTATTTTTTTCTTGTAATATGCACACTCAATATCATAATTAGGAATACATGTAAAATCACGACCACTCTTCATTTTCTTGTTCACAATTTCATTTAATTCTTTTATTCTAGTTGTTTCTTTAAAACTCTTATCAATGTGTTCAATTGTCTCCTCAATTCATTCTTCAATAAGCTTCAAATATGCATAAAACTTATCCACAACTTCTTCTTCATCATTTGCACCCATGTTGTTTTGAACACCTACATATTCAAAAACAACGTTAAGAACATCTTCATTATGCTTTGCAGTGAGAGCTTCCTTCTTTGCCTTTTCAACTTCATTGAGACTATCTTCCACTATTATGCCATCAATGTATATTCTCATCAAAAACTCTTGAATCACTTTATCTTCTTCTTGATCTCAACTATTTCTAGATAACGCACTACTTCATGAGAAGTTCCAACTTCTTGAAATCTTGTTGCTATAATGGTAGCTTTCACCTTGAATTCTTCATCAAACATCGAACTTTCCATGTTGCGACGATCAGTCCATGTTTCAAAAAATATGCCACAAGTTTCATTAACATCATGTTCATCCACCCTATGGTGGGATATCGAAACATGCATGTTTTATTTAGAAATTTTAAAATCACGAAGTTCATCAGTTGCAACTAGATACACCAATTCACATCTCACTTTGCAGTCATCATGCACATGCATCTCATCACAGTGGGATTAATCATACACATTACAATGGAGTTCATGAGCATTTATATGATTTTTCTCTGCCATGCACATAGGCTTCAACTTCTCTCTCTGCAATATTTTTTATGTCTTCTTCATCCATATGCATGTTTGCATAATGGGTTTCACTTTTACAATCTTCACAACCATCATCCACTTTTAAGTGGGTTTTTTAAGATTTTGTTTCCTCCCAGAGTATTGCTCATCCTCTCGCAAATTTGTGGCTAAATTCTCTATTAATTCTTCAACAGATTGTGGCACAACTTGCTGTTGCATTCCACTTTCCTTTGTACCAAATTATGCTTCCAAGATGTTCCATGCTTCCTGGCAAGATGTAGCCTTTTCTACCTTGCAAAAAAGATTCTCATCCAATGCCTGTTTTATAAAATCCAATACAAAAGAATCACATACTTCATCATATGGGTTCTTAGATCAGTGCTTAATTAAATCTTTACCTTGAAGAAAATATTCCATTTTTAAAACCAAAAAATTAGAAATTTTACCAATAAACATAGGAGGTGGTAGTAGATCCATCCTATACGAGTCAACCTCGATTTCTCTTTCGGCTTCTTCTAGATTTCTAAGTTCCTCAACTATGAACTAAACCTCTTGAAACATGAAAATGATCTATGCCTTGAATTATATTCCTTGAGCTACTTCATTTGCACTTGACAACCCATGAGTTTTATCTCTCTTTTGTCTGATGGTTGTTTTCCTTATTGCATGGGGCTTCATACCATATCACCCCAATAAAAAATATGATTTTCAATATGCACCCATGTAAGGAAGAATCTTCATTGGATTTATGTACAAAGATTTTTTTTGAACCCAAACCATTATCATGATTAACAAACTAGAAACATGTGCAGACGAATGGACCTTGGAAAAGCCCTAAACTCACCTTCCAATAAAAACCCCTTTTATTTTTAGTTCTCTTTTAAAACGAAAATAGAAAAAACTCCTTAAAAACACATTTAAATATGATAAAAGAAGCTTTTAAAAATATATCTCCTTCAACTAATATACAGTTTCACACCTTATGAAGTTCTTTATCAATTCCTTTCATTTTATTCCAATAAAAAAATTGAATAAAGCCTTTTAAGGAAACCCCTTTTCAAATACTTAACCTTTAATATTTATCAAGCTTTATAAAACTTCTTCTAAAACACACACATAAATCCCTTTCTTGGCTTTTCATACTCCTTTCTGATAAATATATGAAACCTTTCCTTCTGGTCTTAAAACCCCTTCAAACTTCTGAACATGTTATTTTTAAAGCCTTTCATCTGGTCCCACACGATGGCTTCTCGTATGTTGTTAATTGTATGGTCAGAATAAATTAATGATATTCATGATAAGGAGAGCCACATTCCTAACGCACATCCCAATAAGCACAATCACATTACTTTTCTAACACATCTCTCACTATTGATCTAGCTTTATAACGCATGTGCACTAGTTGTTACACTTTTTATAGTGCAAATCCTTCAAATTGACCTAAAATATGATACCAATTTGATGGAAAGGTAGAGGAGGAAAATGAAATATAAATATGCATACAAAAAAATAAACCTCTATTAATCAATCTTTCTCACGTACTGAATTACTGAGTTGTGAATCTTGGCTCTCCTAGTGTCACACATCTCACAATGACGGAACCATGGGTATATAAAGCCCTAACTTATTAAATATGGAATCATGTCATATCTAATTGACTTGACTCAACTTTAGCTAACTTTTTCACGAAAACTCACATTTGAATTTCCCAAATATAGACTGAGCTCGAACTAACTCACATTGGGTTAAATTTACTCACATGCTTAATATCAACTACACTCCATACGAGAGTAATTCACTATTTATAATATATGATGGACACACATTGGAGGAAACGTTTTGTCAAAACTACTTGTGAGAATTATATTACATTGTTTCCTATCATCTTTAAAATGTCTTAACCAATGCTATGAATAGTGAGATAAAATGACAAAATGTGTTTGAAAAAATTGTATTTAATTACATTCAAACAACCTTACACTTAGGAATTATGTTATTATTTATTTTAATTACCAAATACAAAATTATATATATAAATAAGAACAATGTTAAGTGTTTACATATGTAATTATTGTTTTAACTGAATAAAACTAAGAATACTTTTATAGAATATAACAAGATTCTTGGACTAATTTTGGGATATTTTAGTGAAAAATGAAGATTTTGGGACACGAGGGAGGGGTGAAATGGCTCGTGGTGTGATTTTTTTCTAGGGTTACCATAAGAGTTTGCATAAAAAAAAATTGCATAGGGAGGTTTTGTTTTATTTTTTTCCTCGGTAGGGTATGGTTTCACGTTTTGAGGATATGCACACCATAAAGAGAGTCTTTATTATTCTAGTTAGGGAGACTTCAAGAATTTTCACATAGTAAATATCAATGGATTTTGACTGGAGGACTATCTGTGGTGGTCTCCATCAACTGTTTTTGCAAGGCTTTCGTAGCTATTTTTCGGTGACAATGAGCATATTCACTGACATGGAGGAAGAGGTTGTTAACTACCATTATGAGGATATCTATATCTAGAAGGAGTCTCCACATTAAAACTATGAAGAAAAAATGGGCTTGAGATCTGGCTCCCCAAACTCTGGGTATTATACATCTCTCCCTAATTTATCTGAGGACCCTCTTTTCTGCCCTAATCAGGGTTCTAAGGTGGTGGTTCAAGTCCAAAATTTGTTGGGGTCATCAAAGAGATTGGAGGCAGTTGGGGAATAATCGTTAGAGCCTTATGATGCAAATTTCAGTGTGGTGGGCATATCCTTAGAGGCTCTAAGTTTTACAGATAGCTTTATAAACCCTCCATTTCAAAATAAAGACTAGGTTGTCTCTCAAGAATGGTGTAGTGGGGGTTCTATAACCCTTCCCTTCAACATTATTATGGAAGCTACCTCGCATGGCTCGGGGGGGATGGAGGCCAATAAGATCTAATTTATGATCTTGTAGTTCCTTTCTCTTTAAAAGATTTGGCTTCTTCACAGTGTTTTGGAGGTGTGTCTCTATGATTTCAATTTTCTCGCTGTCAAGGAGCAATGTAGATAGAGGTTTCATTTGGAGGCCCAACAACTTCCGTAGATACTAACCTAGGTGAGGGTTTGAAGAGAAAATGTAAGAAAACAATATGCACAAAGGTGAAAGAAAAGGATAGGGAATTGATTTGTGGGGATGGTATTAAATTCAATGATATAATGTTTACAACAGAAATGGTTTTGGCTGGGGGAGTTCAGGGTATGAATTATTCCTTAAAAAGGATTAAGAAGTGGGCTTAAGAAGTTTGGGGACATGCTCTGGGTTCCATACTTAGTATTTTCACTCTTTCTAGAGGATGGTTTTCTCTCAAGGTTGACATGGTGGAACATATGTGTTTGGTTCTTTCCAGCCATTGGAGCATTGAATAGGAATTTATTATTTTTAAGAGATGTTCTCCCATGTTCAATTCAGATACAGAATAATTGGGTGCAGGTCTAATTTGGCTCAGGCTTCCAGCGTTGAGGTTGCACCTATGGAAAAAAGATATATTCAGGTGTATAGAGGATGACATGGGAAGGTTCCTAGATTATGACAGGACATTCATAGAAACTAGAAAAATGTCATATGAAAGGGTTTTGATTCATTTGGATAGCATGGAAGAAATAGTGGAAAATTTGGTTCTTCATTATAAGGGGTATTCTCAGAATCATATTTTGGATTATGAAGATGTACCCTTTCGCTACTGAAAGTGTCATGAAGTTGCTCATATTTACAATGATTTTCCTTTGATTCACAGGACACGCTCGAGACATGATATTGGTAGAAAATATGGAAATCATGAGAGTGAATTACATTTGTAGTGTGGGACTCCTTTGAGACAACTTGGTTCTTCTGGTAGAGCTTCTAATATGAACTCTTCTTAGATGGTAAGAGTGGGATCTATGACCATGAATTTTGGAAGTGTCTCAACCTCCTATGTTACAGGTATTATTTCCCCTTCTCTTCCCTTTTCTTGTCACAATAATTCTATTAAATCTTTGGATATGCATGTGTCTGTGTTTGATTGTACATATGATTTGAGGGGTAAGGATGTTGTTTTATCTTTAGGGTGGTAAATTGTCTAATTGAGCCAATATTTGTATGTTGCCTAACCCCTTGTCCATATTTCCTCTCCTCAAATGAAAAATCATCTAACAATTTTGGGAAATCTAGATACAATCTTCGATCCCAATCGAGACCTTCTAATAAGGAACCCTCAATGCATGATCGTATGAAGGGGTTTAGGTCCTTTATCCTCTTATAAAATCCTTATAACTCCTTATGGATGTCAATCACATATATCCAAAGATATCATCCATCCTAGTCACAATATTGTGGTGGTTCATCAGTTATCCTTGGATAGGGTACTTAGAGCAAGGAAAACCCCACCTTCAATTCCAAAATGAAATGGTTATCTTTCAACTATAGAGGTCTATCTAGTCTCTCCACGTAGCTAGATTTTATGCATCTGATTGTGGCAAACAAAATCCACATCATTTTCCGATGTGAGACTTTAGGTCCTAATGAAGATATTATCAATATTTTGGATGGTATTTAATGTTTGGAATTTCATTGCAATTGATTCTCATGGAAGATCTAAGGGTTTAGCCCTGGGATTAAATTGTAGATATGTGAGGATTATTAATGTTTGGGGGTTTGTAAGAGTGATTCTTGCTGATATTTGCTCAAAAGAAATCAGTATAAAAATCAAAATGGTTAATGTTTATGGGCCATGCCAGGGAAGGGCAGAGTTATGGAATATATTGATGGCCAAAACATTTATGAAGTAAAATGACTTGATTCTTGGATGAGACTTAAACTTTTCCATGGGTATGTCAGAAATATGGGGGACACATATGCAAGTAGATTCCCTTTAAAACTTATTCACACATATGATCAACTCTAACAAATTGGTTGATGTTGACTTGGCAAGAATTAAAACAACATGGAGAAAAATAAGGGTATCAAAACATATGATCTCTAGAATATTGGATATATTTCTTATTTGTGATGCTTTACTGGAAAAATTCCCCCCATATAAACAATGGGTAGGATCTAGGGGGATTTCAAACCAATTTCAAATTTATCTGGAATTGGTTGGACTTTCTAGGAAAGACACCTTTCAAATTTAATCCCTCATGGTTGAAGGATGAAGAACATATTGTTGAGGAGACTTGGAGATATTGTTCCACTAGGGAAGATATATCGGTTGCTAGACAATTTTGTAGAGAATTTGAAAAATATAAAACAAAAGACTATTGAATCGATAAAAGTCAAGTGGAAAAGAGATGAGGAGACGTTGAAACTCATTGAGAGTGAATTGGATCATCTAGAGCATCTTGGAGTGGGGGGGGAGGGATATGATTGAAATAATTGAAAAATGCACATTATTAGAATGGAATATGAAAAAAGAAAGATACTTAAGGAAAGAGAAGAATCTTGGTGACTTAAAATCAGGGCTATAAGGTTACAAGCAAGGGACGACAATACCAAATTTTATTCATAATTTTGTAAAGGGGAGAAGAGCCATTAATACCATAAGATCCTTGGAAAAATAGCATGGAGACATGGCAACATATTTTGGATACCATGCTAGCATGGGCATACTGCACTTTTGATCTCTATTTGAGTCTCGTATGGAAGTCACACTCCTTAAAATCATTCAAATATCTTGATTATTCCCAAGATTTGTTGATAATGAAACAAATGTGGAACTAATGTCCCTGGTATCTACAGGAGAGATGGAATCAATTCCCAATTGGTTTAATAAGGAAAATATCTCAGGTCCTAATAGATGGCTAATCGAGTTTTTTGTTGATTTTTATGAACTTGTCAAAAATAATTTGTTAAAGGTTGTTGAATAATGTGGAACATCGAGTCACATGTATAAGGCCTTTAATTCCAAATTGATAGCCCTCTAACGTAAATTTGATGATCCAAATAATTTTAATGATTATCGACCTATCTCACTTTGTAACTATATTTACAAGATCATTACTAGTATTATTACAAATAGCATAGCACCAATATTACCTAAGCATATCTTTAAGGAAAAATTTTCCTTCCTATAGAATCACTAGATTCATGAAGCCATCGGTGTTACATAAAAAGAGTTGCACAATTTAAAAGATAACAAGTTGAAAGGTATGATTCCCAGAGTTGATTTCTCAAAAGCATACGGTAGAGTTAGTTGGATTGATATTAGAATTTTTCTTACACATGTGGCATTTCACATTAGTTTCATTAATTCGATAATATGTTGCATATCCTCTACACATTTTTCTATTCTGATAAAAATTTCAACTTCATATATTTTTCATGCTGATAGGGGGCTTTGAAAGGGATGTTCCCTATCCCCATTACTCTTGCTATGAAGCATGGAAGACCTTAGTAGTTGATTGCTAAGGAAAAGAGAAGAGGTAGACTTAAAGGAGCTCGAATGACAGGAGACATTTATTTGACTCATATCCTATTTGTAGATGACGCACTAATATTTCTAGATGGATCTCATCATTATTTACTTCTCTCAAACAAGTTATCAGCCTATTTGGGAAAGCTACTAGCATGGAAATTAATCAACTAAAATATACTCTATCTACCACAAATTGTTGTAGGAACAAGATGGATTACATACTTAGTCAGTTCACTTTCCAATCCATTGATTTTGATGATGGGGTCAAATATTTTGGGTTTCCACTTAAACTCGAATGATTATAGGAAAAATGATTCAATGTGGTTGATTGCAAAAAAAATGAAAAGAGACTAAAAACCTGAAGCAAAAGGTGGTTATCTCATGCCGATAGGCTTGTCCTCATAAAATATTTCCTTGAAGCCATTCTTGTCCTATGGATGGCTCTATCATGGGGATACCTCATTCAAGAAAGGTGTGTGGTTATTTATGGAGAGTCTCGAAAGAAGGTAGGATATTTTCCTGAGTTAGGTGGGATGATATTGCTCTACCCAAGAGATGGGGCAAGTGGGGACTTATGATTTTTTTTTCTCAAGACCTTGCTGCAAAGGTTGGATGGTGACTAATTAGAACTGAGAGCCTATGGATAGAGGTGGTTATCAGGAAATATATTTTCCGACTATAAGTGGAAGAGTGGATTCGGCTACAAAATAAGAGCAAAGAAAATATATCCTCGATATGGAAAGCATTGGTGGCCTTGTTTAACATCATAAAAATGGACTTGTATGGCGAATCAGTTCTGATACGAGGGTATAAATAGGAATTGGCCCATGGTCTCATTGTGGTGACATGCATATTCTTCCCCATGATATGGTGGTTTTTTCTTCATAACATGGTAAGAAGATTCTGAGTCAAATAACGGATCCTGAAAACACAACCATTTGGGGGCAGAAGTGGTTATCAGCACAGGTATTAAATTTACCCTGTTAATGGAACCAAAATTGGATTAATTACACAAATGCATTGACAAATTTTCATGTTAGGATATTCGACTGAGAAGATGAATATGTTTAGGTTTACTCGAAAAAGGGGAGATATAATCCAAAGGAAGGTTATTTATTTTCTTATGCCCATAAAGAACCAAAAGAATAGATATGGTGGATGAACATCATCTGGAAGTTGAAAAGTCCACCCAGAGCCATGTTATTATTATGGTGCCTACTTACAAATAAAATCCTTACTGGTGAAAATATCCAAAAAGATCTTTTTAGGGCCCTTCTTGGTGTGCATTGTGCAAAAGCGGAGAGGAGTCTGCTGAAAATTTATTTATGCTTTGTCCTATTTTTGCACATGTTTGGATTGTGATATATCTAGCCCTTAACATTATTTACAGATGATAGCATATTTCTCTACCTAAAGCATGGTGGAGTTGGTGGCATGAAGTAAATCCAAAGAAACTGTGGAACATTCTGGTTCTTGTTAGTTGGGGTATTTGGATTAGTAGGAATGGGAATATTTTTTATGACAGACCTTTCATACCTGGCCATATTGCAGCACAAATGATAGCCATAAATGATCTTCTACTCGGAGAAGAACAACAATCTGCACCTCATCCTATATCCTCTAAAATTATTGAGCAAACCAAGTCATGGGCCTATTTTGATGGCTCATCACAAAATGGTAGATGTGGTGGTGTAGTTGTTCTCTACCTAAACAATTCTCATTTCTTCAAGATGAAGATTAGCTTAGGCCAAGGTATGAACAATTTTTTAGAACTTTTCAGTTTGAAGATACTCATTTTTTCTTTAGACAAAGGGTGGACCGTCAACTACAGGTATTTTGTGATTCCAAAGTAATCATCAACTAGTTGAATTAAAAATATACTTGTCACACTCACAAACTCATAAATATATTCGATGAAAATTTATTGACTAAAGCTCAATTTGACAACATTTCTTATGTCCACATATATGGGGAAATGAACACAGTTTCTGATCAATTCTCTAAAGAAGGCTCACACCAGGATTGTGATATTGTTAGAAAATTATATATTACATAGAAATGGAACACATAAAATATATTGCAAAAATATAAACACAGAAAACACATAAAAAAAGAGAGACATAGATATACGTGGTTCACCTAATTTGGGCTACGTGCATGGAGAAACAACTAGTCCTTCCTTTTATATTATCCAACAAACTAAAGAGATACAACCTACAATAGATCCGTTGTAATGCCCTCTTCACTCTCACACAATCTCCTCTCTCTTTCTCACTAAGAATACAGATCTACATAGACGCAATACAATTCCCTCATATATAGCGAGGGGTTTCCTTCTTAGGCAAAAAACCCTAAATTAAACATAACTTCTACCATCATATCTCTGCCTAATGAATGACCTTGATTGACTACGAAATTACAACATTTTATAAGGAAATTTTACATCTATTTTTAGCAGTCGCCTCCCCCCCCGCCGTGCACCCCCCTTGCAGCACAAATATTACGGGCAACATTGCCACCACACTATGAACAGGGGTCCAATACGGTGATATTTCTGAATAAAGAAGATAATCATGCTCCACAGCCAACAATCTCCTACTTGGAGATTGATTATAAATACTCCACCACTACTTCATTTGCTGGACAATGACTCCACTTTGGACTTGGTTGTTTCTCATCTTCTTCATCATACTTGAAGACTAATTGAAACTGAGCAGAATCTCAATTTCTCCCTTGTTACAACGTTTGTTAACATATCTGCAGGATTTTGGCTAGTGTCTATCTTTTCCAGCTTCAATTTTCCATCTTCCAATGCTGACTGTATGAAATGGTACTTGAGATGTATATGTTTAGTCTTGGAATTAAATGTAGAGTTCTTTGAAAGATGTATGGCACTCTGGCTATCACTGTATAACCTGCCCAACTCCTACTTCTTACCCAATTCATCCAGAATCCTTTATAACCAAATAATTTATTTACTATCCTCTATAGTAGCAAAACTCTCTACTTCCATTGTTGAGAGTGCAACAACACTTTGCAGTTTTGAAACCAAACTGACAACTATTCCACCTACAGTAAACAGATGCCCTGTTGTTCTCCTCCTGTTATCTCTATCACCTGCCATATCTGCATCAACATATCCCTGTAGAGCAATGTTTGAGCCACCAAATCATAATGATTGATTTGTGGTACCTCTCAAATACCTGAGAATCCACTTCACCACCATCCAATGTTCTTTTCCTGGATTGTTCATGTACCTACTTACAACTCCCACTGCATGTGCAATATCGGGCCTTGTGGAGACCATTTCATACATTAACCTTCCAACTACTGATGCCAATGGAACTTTATACATACAATCCATTTCTTCTTGAGTCTTGGGAAGCACCTCCTTAATTAGTTTGAAATGGCTAGCCTAAGGTCTACTGATTGGTTTTACATTTTGGATATTAAATCTTTTCAACACCTTTTATATGTACTCACTCTGAGACAATGTTAATTTTCTATTCTTCGAATCTCTAGTTATTTGCATACCAATGATTTGTTTTACAGCACCCAAATCATTCTTTGCAAATGAGTTCATCAATTTTATTTTGAGCACATTTATTTCCTGCATGTTAGAACCTACAAAAAGCATGTCATCTACATAAAATTAAAATATAATATAACTACAATCCTTTTTCCTTTTGGCATAAACACAATGATCAGAGTGACGTCTAGTATAACCTTGTTCAGACATAAATCTGTCAAATTTTAGATACCACTACCAGGGAGCCTGTTTTAAGCCATACAAGCTCTTCTTCAACCTACACACTAGTTTCTCCTTCGCTTTTACCTCATATCCTTGTGGCTTCTGCATATATATCTCTTCCTCCAAATCCCCATGGAGAAAGGCTATCTTTACATATAACTTCTCAAGATGCAAATCTTCAGCTGCTACTAGACTTAAAATAGTTCTGATTGAAGTAATTTTAACAATAGGAGAAAATACGTCATCAAAATCTATACCCTTTTTCTTTGTAAACCCCTTCATCACAAGTCTAGCTTCATACCTTTTTCTACCTCCATCTTCTTCCTTGAACATGTAGACCCATTTATTCTGCAATGTTGTTTTACCTGCAAGCAACCTCACTAAGTCCCAAGTCCGATTATGTGCTAAGGAGTCCATCTCTTCTTTCATGGATTGCTCCCACTTCTTCCTGGTTTCTACCTGCATTGCTTCTTCATAACATTCTGGTTCACCAGAATTAGTCAACAATACATAATATAATGAAGGAGGTTATCGTTCAAGGGGTCTACATATCCTGGTAGATCTTCTAACACCACTTTCAAGTGTTTGAGGTGCTTGTTGTTGGTGTGGTTTTTGTTGTTGTTCTGGTTGTTGATCATTCTAATTTTCAGACACCATCACTTTTTCTGTGATCTCATCAAGCACTTTGTATTCTCTGGTTTATTTTTCCTATTTCTTTTCTTGCAGTTGATCTTTATACAAAACCTTTTCATTGAATATGACATCTCTGGTCCTAATTATTTTGTGTTCTTCATAATGATAAAAGAGATAACCAAAATCATTAACACCATATCCAATAAAGGTATATTTCTTTCATTTTGCCTCAATCTTTGTTCTATTTTCTTTATTATTGTGGACATAGGCTTCATAACCAAAAGTCTTTAAAAAAGAGTAATTTACCTTTTTACCTGTCCATGCCTCCTCTGGAATACCACCATCCAAGGAACTTGAAGGCCATCTGTTTATTAGATAAACAACAGTATCTACAACATCTCTCCAAAATTGTAAAGACAATCCTGCATGCAATCTCATGCACCTTGCTTGCTCCATGATTTTCTTGTTCATCCTTTCTGGCACACCATTTTCTTGTGGTGTTCCTAGAACTGTCTCCTCTCTGTGAATTCCATTCTCTAAACAGTACCTATCAAACTCATTACTCCAGTATTCACCTCCATTGTCTGATCTGAGACAGTTCAACCTTTTTGATGTTTCATTTTCAACCAAAGCTTTCCATTTCTTGAAAGTATCAAATACATCAGATTTATTTCGAATATAATAAATCTAGATCTTTCTAGTTGCATCATCAATAAAAGTAATATAATAAGGAGAGCCACCGAGAGATGATGTCTAAGTAGGTCTCCATACATCTGTATGCAGAAGATCTAATTTTTCACTCATCTTTTCTTTCCCAACTCTGAGGAATCTGACTCTCTTCCGTTTTCCATAAACAAAATTCTCACAAAATTTTAAATCAACATGCTTCAAACCTAGAAACAAATTTCTTGAGTGAAGAATCTACATCCTCTTCTCATTCATGTGCACAATCCTATCATGCCACAATGTTGTATCTCCTCATGTAAATGTTAAATCATTAACAGAATTAGAAATACCATTGCATAAATACAATGTACAAACCTTTCTCCTTTGGCTATTACCAGGGCTCCTCTAGTGACCTTCCAAGTTTTATCTGTAAAAGTAGCTACACAACCTTCACCTCCCATCATTACTGTTGAAATTTGATTTTTCTTCAAATCTGGAACATGCCTTACCTCCTTCAATAGCCATTGATTTCCATTCTATTGTTTTATGAAAACTGTACCCATTCCTATGATTTTACAGGGTTTATCATCACCCAATCGAACCTGTCCAAAATCTCCTTGAACATAATCATGAAAATGTTTCCTCTCAGGTGTGGCATGGAATGAGACCCCTGAATTCACCATCCAGGCATCAATATTATTTTCAAATGAAAGAATCAAAGCATATTGCAACATATCACTTGTCACATTCACTTCATGATTGTTTTCTTGTTGCGCATCTCCCTCTTTTCCCTTCCAAGACTTGCAGTCTTTCTTCAGGTGTCCTTTCTTCCCGCAATTCCATCACACTATCCCCGATTTGGACTTGGGTCTGCCTTTCCTTAACTTACTGCAATATCATGCGCTCTTTCCTCTTTCCATTTTTCTTCACCTAGTCTCTGCAGTCAAAGCATCACTTGATGTCTCACCAAAGCTTTTTTATCGCATTTCCTCACTAAGGATTTCACCGATAACATCATCAAACTTTAAAGTACTAGATCAAGAGATAAAGTTACTAAAGGCCATAACTAAACCATTCCAACCTTTTGGTAATGAGCACAGAAATAACGGAGCCCTAACTTCATCATCAAAAGTTACCCCTGTAGAACTTAACTTACTGGTAACTGTATTAAATTCATTTAAATGATTAGCAACAGATCCACCTTCTGACATTTTCATATTAAATAAACACTTCAAAAGAAATACCTTATTTGAGGCCGAGGTTTTTCATATAGTTTGGCCAATGTCGACATTAAACCCTATGTTATCGTTTCTTTTGAAATATTAAAGGCTACCGACGCCACTAGGCACAATCGTATTGTTCCAAGTGCCTTTCTATCGAGAATATCCCATTCTATATGTGTCATACCCATGAGCTTATTTTCCTTTCTACTTAATGGTTTGTACAAATCTTTCTAGTACAAATTATGTTCCATCTACAGCTTCCATAGCTGGTAATTTTGGTTGTTAAATTTTTTGACCCTAAACCTACCATCTTCTGCCATTGCTCCCACTCGAACCAGCAACCCTTCTCTCCTACGATTTTATGAGCCAAATAGACCTTCGACTCTAATACTAGTTGTTAAAAAATTATCTATTATAGATCAGTGGAACACATAAAATATATTGCGGAAATATAAACACAAAAAACACATAAAACAAGAGAGACATAGATATACGTGGTTCGCCCAATTTGGGCTACGTCCATGGAGAAATAGCCAGTCCTTCCTTTTATATTTTCCAACAAACTGAAGAGATACAAGATATAATAGATCCGTTGTAATACCCTCTTCACTCTCACACAATCTCCTCTCTCTTTCTCACTCAGAATACATATCTACATAGGCGCAATACAATTCCCTCATATATAGCAAGGGGTTGCCTTCTAGAGGAAAAAAACCCTAAATTAAACATAACTTCTACCATCATATCTCCACCTAATGAATGGCTCAGATTGACTACGAAATTACAATATTTTAGAAGGCAATTTTACATCTATTTTCAGCTTTAGGGGTGCAGCCGTCCCCACGTGGATCCCCCTTGCAGTGCAAATATTACGGGTGGTGTTGCCACCACACTACGAAGTGGGGTCCAATGTGGTGATACCTCTGAATAAAGAAGATAATCAAGCTCCACACCTAACATATACTTGGATGATAAATGAACATAATGGACCGAATCACTACTAGTATTACCATCGCTTGTTTATTTAACGCAATTCAGGTCAGACTAAAAAAGAGTAACTAAATGTTTATTTTTGATGAGATGCTTCTGCATTATCTCATAGTCGATGTTATTTTTATAATTGGTGACATATTTATTTTGAACTCCAAAATCTTTACATATGATCATGTAGGTATTTATCTATAGAGGATTTGATATATCAGACAATCTCATTTTGGACAGTACAGTTTCTGATGATTGTTGGGTGATCAACAATCAGATTTTGATATGCTTTATAGCATCTACTACATGTAATTTTCATTATATTTTACAATGAAAATCACGATTTTTCCTTGGGAAAAAAATATTCTTTAATGTATAGATATTTGCGAAATTTATATAAATACTGTTATTAAGAATCAACATATTTCCAAAATTTTCAAGCATCGAAAGGACACCAATCTTTGTAAGTATAAACATTCTTTCAACTTTTGCACCTAAAAAAGATTTGTATCTTAAGAGCTTTAATTCCCTTTACCGTTCACTAAATTTTAAACTTAAAATGAATCTATAGTGATTCATATATTTTTTTACTTATATAATTAATTTAGAGTCATGAAGTATTTGATATATGTTAGTAGTGTCATATTTTAATCTTTTCACACGTTAAATTAATAATTAAAATTTAAAAGAAAGATAAGATAGCTTAGAAAGTTTATTTGGAAAAAATTATTATAGTTTTTAATTAAAAGTTATTTGATAAAAAAATATTATTGATTTTTTTATTAATTAGATTATTGAAAATTGTGCTATTAACTATTTATTCTTAATTTGGACGACAGCAAAGTAATTGGATAATCGTATTTAATAAAAAAGAAATAAGAAAATCACTTTCTTTCAAACGTGATACATGATTTAAACAAAGCCACGTAGTAAGCTTATAACCATATTTAATATAATTGGAAAAATAAAATAAAAATCATTCAAAATTAACATTCAAAATATCAAATATAAATATTAAATAGGTCGTAAGAAGATATTAAAATCTTTAATTCCACATTGTCAAATAAAAATTTCTAATTAAAAACAGTTAAGCTACCTCCTTTCACTAAAATAAAATGCTATATACATAATTACTTCAACATTTATTTGTTCAATTATAATTATCCATAAATTCCCATACAATTACTTCAACTCAACATTACTTATATATAGTTATATTTAAATGCTTAAATTCGTTATTAAGCACATTTCTATAATAAATTATATTAAATTTATCTATTTATACATAAATAATTCTATAATAACTTCACTTCATAATTATTTATAACCAGCACAATCACATTGTAAATGTGATCAATATATGTTGATATGTGCTACGTTCAAACATCAAATGGTGTATATAGGTAGAAAATGGTGCTAATTGGCATATATCAACCATATTTATTAATGTGATTGTGTTAGTTGATGGTTGGCATGCATAGGAAGGATTAGTAGACCATGGTTGGCTATGGCTGATTATGGCTAAATATGTCCATGTTATGGCTGAGGAAGTTTTATTGTGTTCAACATATAGTTGATAATGGATAACCATTGTTTTTCCACATCTAACAATAGTTGACCATGATAGATTGTGATTGACCATGCTTGACCATGGTTGCCCATGTTTGATCATTATTGATGATGGCTCACCATGCCTAATTATGGTTTTGCATGATGTCTAAGGTTTGACCATATTGACTATGGGTGAACATGGTTTGTCAAATTTGACCGTCGTTTACCATAATTTTCTATCATAGATTATGGATATTCATATTGATAATGGATGAACATTATTTACCACCTTCAACCATAGTGACCTTGACTAACCATGGTGACCTTGGTTTACGATCTTGACCTATAATTGATTACATTTGACCATGTTGATCTTTTACAAATTATGTTGACCTATAGTTAACCTTGGTAACGATGTTAACCTACAGTTAACTATGGATGACTAAAGTTATAAATTAACCATATGAGTTCAAGCTAACTATTACTTGAACATGGTGACCATGGCTGACCATGGTGAGATTGGTTGACCATCTTGAATTTGCTTAACCATGTTAGAGATGTAAACCATGGTGACCTTGGTTGGCCATGTTTTAATATTCTAACCATGGTTCACCATGTCGAGCATGGTTGACCATAGGTTAATAATGGTTATGTAAAGTTGACTATGATTTTCTAGAGATGACCATGGTTGATCACAGTAGGCTATGGTTGACTATAGTTGACTGTGGAAAACTAAGGTTGATTATGGTTAAACTAATGTTGACTATGGTTAAACTTGGCTAAAAATGTTTGACTATGTTGATAATTTTTTACCTTTTTTACAATGGTCAAGTTTGTTTAACCATGTTAGACCATGGTTGAGATTAGTCGAACATGGATAATTATGGTTGATAATGGCTAACAATGATTAACAATGATTGACCATGTTAACAATGTTGACCATGTTTGACAATTGTTTAGTTTATTTGATCATGTTTAACCATGGTTGAGCTCGATCGAACATGGTTGAATTTGTTTCACATGTGATCAGCTATTGGTGTACATGGTTGATTAGGGTTGTTAATTTTTACTTATAGATAATTGTGGTTGACCATTATTAACCATGGTTGAAAATGTTCAAGCATCTCCATGGTTGACCATGATTAACCATGTTGACCACGAAGAGCATCATTGAACATGGTTTGACCATGTTTTACCTTAGCTAACAATGGCTTCCCATGTTTTTTATGGTTCATTAAGTTTTACAATGAATGAGCATGATTGATTGTGTTTGAACATGGTCAACCAAAGGTTAATAATGGCTAACATAGTTAAACATTGTTGATGATAGTTTTTTTCATCACATTATGATATCCATTTGTGATGAAATATGTGGATCAGCACATGGAGACATTATCTATTGTTCATCACATAGTGACAACATTTGTTATTCATCACTTTGCAATGTTATTGATTGTTCATTACATTGCAACGAAATTCGTTCTCTGCCACATTGCATCCTTTTTTTTTGTTCATCACACAGCAACACCATTCGTTGTTTATTACATTGTGACATCACTTATTGTTTGCCACATTCAAACTTCATTTGTTTTTCATTACACTATGACATCATTTTTTGGTCCAAGTGGGTTATCATTTGTTTACCCATGTTGATTTTGTTTAACAAGGTTTGAACATTGTTGACTATGGTTGACCATGGATGACAATGATATCAATGTTTGACCACATCGGTAATTTTTTACTGTGTTTGACTATGATTAAGTTTACTTAAACCATTTTTGACCATGGATCAGCTTGGTCGAACATGGTTTACTTTGGTTAACATATGGTTGACTATGTGTATACATGGTGGACTATGGTTGTTTACATTTCCTATAGACGATTGTGGTTGACCATGACTAACCATGATGTCCATGCTAACTTTGGTTGACCATTTTTTACCATGGTTTACCACAGTTAACCATGTTAACAAGAATGAGCATTATTGAACATGGTTTGACCATGTTTAACTTTAGTTGACTATGGTTTTCCATGTTGTCTATTGTTGACTATGCTTTACCATGGATGACCATGGTAAACCAAGAGCCAATCATAGTTGACTTAAACATGATTGACAATGACTTTTTCGGTCGCATTGTGATGTTCAGTGATAATAATATTTGTGAACCATGACATTGTTACATCATTTGTTGTTCATTACACATTAACAACCATGTTTTTTATGATTTTATAATGTCATTTGTTATTTCTCACATTGCAACATTGTTTGTAGACAATCACATTCAATATATAATATAAATAATTTATAAATGTGAACCAAAAAAAATAATCATTTACATAGAAATAATTAAAGCTTTAATTCCATTTCATCAAATCAAATTCTCTAATTAAAAAATGAGGGGTAAGGATGTTGTTTTATCTTTAGGGTTGGTAAATTGTCTGATTGAGCCAATATTTGTATCTTGCCTAACCCCTTGTCCATATTTCCTCTCCTCAAATAAAAAATCATCTAACAATTTTGGGAAATCTTGATACAATCTTCGATCCCGATCGGTACCTTCTAATAAGGAACCCTCAATGCATGATCATAGGAAGGGGTTTAGGTCCTTTATCCTCTTATAAAATCCTTATAACTCCTTGTGGATGTCAATCACATATATCCAAAGCTATCATCCATCCTAGTCACAATATTGTGATGGTTCATCAGTTATCCTTCGATGGAGTCCTTAGAGTAAGGCAAACCCCACCTTCGGTTCCAAAATGAAATGGTTATCTTTCAACTATAAAGGTCTATCTAGTCTCTCCACGCAGATAGATTTTATGCATCTAATTGCAACAAATAAAATCCGCATCATTTCGCTATGTGAGACTTTAGGTCCTAATGAAGATATTATTAATACTTTGGATGGTATTTAATGGTTGGAATTTCATTGCAATTGATTCTCGTGGAAGATCTGGGGTTTTAGCCCTGGGATTAAATTGTAAATATGTGAGGATTATTAATGTTTGGGGGTTTGTAAGAGTGATTGTTACCAATATTTTCTCAAAAGAAATCAATATAAAAGTCAAAGTGGTTAATGTTTATGGGCCATGCCAGGGAACAGCAAAGTTATGGAATATATTGATGGCCAAAACATTTATGAAGTAAAATGACTTGATTCTTGGATGAGACTTAAACTTTTCCATGGTTATGTCAGAAATATGGGGGACACATATTCAAGTAGATTCCCTTTAAAATTTATTCGCACATATGATCAACTCTAACAAATTGGTTGACGTTGACTTGGCAAGAATTAAAACAAAATGGAGAAAAATAAGGGTATCAGAACATATGATCTCTAGGAGATTGGATAGATTTCTTATTTGTGATGCTTTACTGGAAAAATTCCCCCCATATAACAATGGGTAGGATCTAGGGTGATTTCAAACCAATTTCAAATTTATCTGGAATTGGTTGGACTTTCTAGGAAAGACACCTTTCAAATTTAATTCCTCATGGTTGAAGGATGAAGAACATATTGTTGAGGAGACTTGGAGATCTTGTTCCACTAGGGAATTTATATCAGTTGCTAGACAATTTGTAGAGAATTTGAAAAATATAAAACAAAAGACTATTGAATTGATAAAAGTCAAGTGGAAAAGAGATGAGGAGACGTTGAAACTCGTTGAGAATGAATTGGATCATCTACATCATCTTGGAGTGGGGGGGGGGGGGGGGGGGGAGGGATATGATCAAAATAATTAAAAAATGCACATTATTAGAATGGAATATGAGAAAAGAAAGATACTTAAGGAAAGAGAAGAATCTTGGTGACTTAAAATCAGGGCTATATGGTTACAAGCAAGGGACAACAATACCAAATTTTATTCATAATTTTGTAAACGGGAGAAGAGCCATTAATACCATAAGATCCTTGGAAAAATAGCATGGAGACAAGGCAACATATTTTGGATACCATGCTAGGACGGGCATACTGCACTTTTGATCTCTATTTGAGTCTCGTACGGAAGTCACACTCCCTAAAATCATTCAAATATCTTGATTATTCCCCATATTTGTTGATGATGAAACAAATGTGTAATTAATGTCCCTGGTATCTACAGGAGAGATGGAATCAATTCCCAATTGGTTTAATAAGGAAAATATCAAAGGTCCTAATGGATGGCTAACCAAGTTTTTCATTGATTTTTATGAACTTGTTAGAAATAATTTGTTAAAGGTTGTTGAATAATGTGGAACATCGAGTCACATGTTTCAAACCTTTAATTCCACATTGATAGCCCTCTAACATAAATTTAATGATCCAATTAATTTTAAGGATTATCGACCTATATCACTTTGTAACTATATTTACAAGATCATTACTAATATTATTACAAATAGGATAGCACCGATATTACCTAAGCATATCTTTAAGGAAATTTTTTCCTTCCTATAGAATCACTAGATTCATGAAGCCATCGGTGTTACATAAGAAGAGTTGCACAATTTAAAAGATAAGAAGTTGAAAGGTATGATTCTTAGAATTGATTTCTCAAAACCATACGGTAGAGTTAGTTAGATTTATATTAGAATTTTTCTTACACATGTGGCATTTCACATTAGTTTCATTAATTGGATAATGTGTTGCATATCCTCTACACATTTTTCTATTCTGATAAAAAAATTCAACTTCATATATTTTTCATGCTGATAGGGGCTTTGAAAGGGATGTTCCCTATCCCCATTACTCTTGCTATGAAGCATTGAAGGCCTTAGTAGTTGATTGCTAAGGAAAAGAGAAGAGGTAGCCTTAAAGGAGCTCCGATGATAGGAGACATTTATTTGACTCATATCCTATTTGTAGATGATGCACTAATATTTCTAGATGGATCTCATCGTTATTTACTTCTCTCAAACATGTTATCAGCCTATTTGGGAAAGCTACTAGCATGGAAATTATTCAACTAAAATATACTCTATTTACGAAAAATTGTTATAGGAACAATATGGATTACATACTTAGTCAGTTCACTTTCCAATCCATTGATTTTGATGATGGGGTCAAATATTTTGGTTTTCCACTTAAACTCAAATGATTATAGGAAAATTGATTCAATGTGGTTGATTGCAAAAAAAATGAAAAGAGATTAAAAACCTGAAGCAAAAGGTGGTTATCTCATGCCGATAGGCTTGTCCTCATAAAATATTTCCTTGAAGCCATTCTTGTCCTATGGATGGCTCTATCATTGGGTCCCAAAGGTATTCTATACCTCATTCAAGAAAGGTGTGTGGTTATTTATGGAGAGTCTCGAAAGAAGGTAGGATATTTTCCTAGGTTAGGTGGGATGATATTGCTCTACCTAAGAGATAGGGCAGGTGGGGACTTATGATTTTTTTCTTCTCAAGACCTTGCTGCAAAGGTTGGATGGTGACTAATTAGAACTGAGAGCCTATGGATAGAGGTGGTTATCAGGAAATATATTTTCTGACTATAAGTGGAAGAGTGGATTCAGCTACAAAATAAGAGCAAAGAAAATATATCCTCGATATGGAAAGCAATGGTGGCCTCATTTAACATCATAAAAATGGACTTGTATGGCAAATCAGTTATGATACGAGGGTATAAATAGGAATTGGCCGGTCGTCTCATTGTGGTGACATGCATATTCTTCCCCATGATCTGGTGGTTTTTTCTTCATAACATGGTAAGAAGATTCTGAGCCAAATAACGGATCCTGAAAACACAACCATCTGGGGGCAGAAGTGGTTATCAGCACAGGTATTAAATTTACCCTCTTAATGGAACCAAACTTGGATTAATTACATGAATGCATTGACAAATTTTCATGTTAGGATATTGGACTCAGAAGATGAATATGTTTAGGTTTACTCGAAAAAGTGGACACACAATCCAAAGGAAGGTTATTTATTTTCTTATGCCCATAAAGAACCAAAAGAATAGATATGGTGGATGAACATCATCTGGAAGTTGAAAAGTCCACCCAGAGCCATGTTATTATTATGGTGCCTACTTACAAATAAAATCCTTACTCATGAAAATATTCAAAAATATCTTTTTAAGGCCCTTCTTGGTGTGCATTGTGCAAAAGCGAAGAGGAATCTGTTGAAAATTTATTTATGCTTTTTCCAATTTTTGCACATGTTTACATTATGATATATCTAGCCCTTAACATTATTTACAAATGATATCATATTTCTCTACCTAAAGCATGGCGGAGCTGGTGGCATGAAGTAAATCCAAAGAAATTGTGGAACATTCTGGTTCTTGTTAGTTGGGGTATTTGGATTAGTAGGAATGGGAATATTTTTTATGATAAACCTTTCATACCTCGCCATATTGCAGCACAAATGATAGCCATATATGATCTTCTACTCAAAGAAGAACAACAATCATCCTATTTCCTCTAAAAGTGTTGAGCAAACCAAGTGATGGGCCTATTTTGATGGCTCATCACAAAATGGTAGATGTGGTGGTGGAGTTGTTCTCTACCTAAACAATTCTCATTTCTTCAAGATGAATATGAGCTTAGGCCAAGGTATGAACAATTTTGTAGAATTTTTCAGTTTGAAGATACTCATTTTTTCTTTAGAGAAAGGATGTCGTCAGCTACAGGTATTTAGTGATTCCAAAGTAATCATCAACTAGTTCAATTAAAAATCTACTTGTCACACTCACACACTCATAAATATATTAGATGAAAATTTATTGACTAAAGCTCAATTTGACAATATTTCTTATGTCCACATATACAGGGAAATGAACACAGTTTTTGATCAATTATCTAAAGAAGGCTCACACCAAGATTGTGATATTGTTAGAAAATTATATATTACATAGAAATGGAACACATAAAATATATTGCAAAAATATAAACATAGAAAACACACAAAACAAGAGAGACACAGATATAAGTGGTTCACCTAATTTGGGCTACGTCCATGGAGAAACAGCTAGTCCTTCCTTTTATATTATCCAATAAACTAAAGAGATACAACCTACAATAGATCCGTTGTAATGCCCTCTTCTCTCTCACACAGTCTCCTCTCTCTTTCTCACTAAGAATACAGATCTGCATACATGCAATACAATTCCCTCATATATAGCGAGGGGTTTCATTCTCGGGAAAAAAACCCTAAATTAAACATAACTTCTACCGTCATATCTCCGCCTAATGAATGACCTTGATTGACTACGGAATTACAACATTTTATAAGGAAATTTTACATCTATTTTTAGCAGTCGCCTCCCCCCCCCGTGCACCCCGCTTGCAGCACAAATATTACGGGAAACATTGCCGCCACAATATGAACTGGGGTCCAATCCGGTGATAGGTCTGAATAAAGAAGATAATTAGGCTCCACACCCAATAATCTCCCACTTGGAGAGTGATTATAGAAACTCCACCACTACCTCATTTGCTAGACAATGCTTGCACTTTGGACTTGGTTGTTTCTCATATTCTTCATCATACTTGAAGACTAATTGAAACTTAGCAGAATCCCAATTTCTCCCTAGTTACAACATTTGTTAACATATCTGCAGGATTTTGGCTAGTGTCTATCTTTTCTGACTTCAATTTTCCATCTTCCAATGCTGACTGTATGAAATGGTACTTGAGATGTATATGATTAGTCTTGGAGTTAAATGTAGAGTTCTTTGCAAGATGTATGGCACCCTGGCTATCACTGTATAACCTGCCCAACTCCTACTTCTTACCCAATTCATCCAGAATCCTTTATAACCAAATAATTTATTTACTATCCTCTATAGCAGCAACATACTCTACTTCCGTTGTTGAGAGTGCAACAACACTTTGTAGTTTTGAAACTGAACTGACAGTTGTTCCACCTACAGTAAACAAATGCCCTGTTGTTCTCCTCTTGTTATCTCTATCACCTGCCATATCTGCATCAACATATCCCTGTAGAGCAATGTTTGAGCCACCAAATCATAATGCTTGATTTGTGGTACCTCTCAAATACCTGAGAATCCACTTCACCACCATCCAATGTTATTTTCCTGGATTGTTCATGTAACTACTTACAACTCCCACTGCATGTCCAATATCAAGGCTTGTGGATACCATTGCATACATTAACCTTCCAACTGCTGATGCATATGGAACTTTATACATATAATCCATTTCTTCTTGAGTCTTGGGAAACACCTCCTTACTTAGTTTGAAATGGCTAGCCCAAGGTCTACTGACCGGTTTTACATTTTGGATATTAAATCCTTTCAACAAATTTTATATGTACTCACTCTGAGACAATGTTAATTTTCTATTCTTCGAATCTCTAGTTATTCGCATACCAAGGATTTGTTTTGCAGCACCCAAATCATTCTTTGCAAATGAGTTCATCAATTTTCTTTTGAGCACATTTATTTCCTACATGTTAGAACCTACAAAAAGCATGTCATCTACATAAAATTAAAATATAATATAACTACAATCCTTTTTCCTTTTGAGATAAACACAATGATCAGAGTGACATCTAGTATAACCTTGTTTAGACATAAAATCTGTCAAATTTTGGATACCACTACCAGGGAGCCTGTTTTAAGCCATACAAGCTCTTCTTCAACCTACACACTAGTTTCTCCTCCCCTTTTACCTCATATCCTTGTGGCTTTTGCATATATATCTCTTCCTCCAAATCCCCATAGAGAAAGGTCGTCTTTACATATAACTTCTCAAGATGAAAATATTCAGCTGTTACTAGACTTAAAATAGTTCTGATTGAAATCATTTTAAAAACAGGAGAAAATACCTCATCAAAATCTATACCCTTTTTCTCTACAAACCCCTTCACCACAAGTCTAGCTTCATACCTTTTTCTACCTCCATCTTCTTCCTTGAACATGTAGACCCATTAATTCTGCAATTTTGTTTTACCTGCAAGCAACTTGACCAAGTCCCAAGTCTGATTATGTGCTAAGGAGTCCATCTCTTCTTTCATGGATTGCTCCCACTTATTCCTGGTTTCTACTTGCATTGCTTCTTCATAACATTCTGGTTCACCAGAATTAGTCAACAATACATAATATAATGAAGGAGGGTATCGTTCAGGGGGTCTACATATCCTGGTAGATCTTCTAACACCACTTTCAAGTGTTTGAGGTGCTTGTTGTTGTTGTGGTTTTTGTTGTTGTTCTGGTTGTTGATCATTCTGATTTTCAAACACCATCACTTTTTCTGTGATCTCATCAAGCACTATGTATTCTCTGGTTTCTTTTTCCTATTTCTTTTCTTGCAGTTGATACTTATACAAAACCTTTTCATTGAATATGACATCTCTGGTCCTAATGATTTTGTGTTCTTCATAATGATAAAAGCGAGAACTAAAATCATTAACACCATATCCAATAAAGGTATATTTCTTTGATTTTGCCTCAATCTTTGTTCTATTTTCTTTATTTTTGTGGACATAGGCTTCATAACCAAAAGTCTTTAAAAATGAGTAATTTACATTTTTACTTGTCCATGCCTCCTCTGGAATACCACCATCCAAGGAACTTGAAGGCCATCCGTTTATTAGATAAACAACACTATGTACAACATCTCGCCAAAATTGTAAAGACAATCCTGCATGCAATCACATGCACCTTGCTTGCTCCATGATTGTCTTGTTCATCCTTTCTGGCACACCATTTTCTTGTGGTGTTCCTAGAACTGTCTTCTCTCTGCGAATTCCATTCTCTAAACAGTACCTATCAAACTCATTACTCCAATATTCACCTCCATTGTCTGATCTGAGACACTTCAACCTTTTTGCAATCTCATTTTCAACCAAAGCTTTCCATTTCTTGAAAGTATAAAATACATCAGATTTATTTCGAATATAATAAATCTAGATCTTTCTGGTTGCATCATCAATAATAGTAATATAATAAGGAGAGCCACCGAGAGATGATACCTAAGCAGATCTCCATACATCTGTATGCACAAGATCTAATTTTTCGCTCATCTTTTCTTTCCCAACTCTGAGGAATCTGACTCTCTTTCGTTTTCCATAAACAAAATTCTCACACAATTTTAAATCAACATGCTTCAAACTTGGAAACAAATTTCTTGAGTGAAGAATCTACATCCTCTTCTCACTCATGTGCGCAATCCTATGATGCCACAATGTTGTATCTGCTCATGTAAAGGTTAAAGCATTAACATAATTAGAAATACCATTGCATAAATACAATGTACCAACCTTTCTCCTTTTCCTATTACCAGGGCTCCTTTAGTGACCTTGCAAGTTTTATCTATAAAAGTAGCTACACAACCTTCACCTCCCAACATTACTGTTGAAATTTGATTTTTCTTCAAATCTGGAACATGCCTTACCTCCTTCAATTGCCATTGATTTCCATTCTATTGTTTTATGAAAACTGTACCCATTCCTATGATTTTACAGGGTTTATCATCACCCAATCGAACCTGTCCAAAATCTCCTTGAACATAATCATGAAAATGTTTCCTATCAGGTGTGGCATGGAATGAGGCCACTGAATTCACCACCCAGGCATCAATATTATTTTGAAATGAAAGAATCAAAGCATATTGCAACATATCACTTGTCACAATCGCTTCATGATTGTTTTCTTGTTGCGCATCTCCCTCTTTTCCCTTCCAAGACTTGCAGTCTTTCTTCAGGTGTCCTTTCTTCCTGCAATTTCATCACAATATCCCCGATTTGGACTTGGATCTGCCTTTCCTTAACTTACTGCGATATCATGCGCTCTTTCCTCTTTCCATTTTTCTTCACCTAGTCTCTGCAGTCAAAGCATCACCTGATGTCTCACCGGAGCTTTTTTGTCGCATTTACTCACTAAGGATTTCACCGACAACATCATCAAACTTTCAAGTACTAGATCGAGAGATAAAATTACTAAAGGCCATAACTAAACCATTCCAACATTCTGGTAATGACCACAGAAATAACAGAGCCCTAACTTCATCATCAAAAGTTACCCCTACAGAACTTAACTGACTGGTAACTATATTAAATTCATTTAAATGATCAGAAACAGCTCCACCTTCTGACATCTTCATATTAAATAAACGCTTCAGAAGAAATTCCTTATTTGAGGCTGAGGTTTTTCATATAGTTTGGCCAATGTCAACATTAAACCCTATGTTATCGTTTCTTTTGAAATATTAAAGGCTACCGAGGCCACTAGGCACAATCGTATTGTTCCAAGTGCCTTTCTATCGAGAATATCCCATTCTGTGTGTGTCATACCCATGAGCTTATTTTCCTTTCTACTCAATGGTTTGTACAGATCTTTCTAGTACAAATGATGTTCCATCTACATCTTCCATAGCTGGTAGTTTTGGTTGTTAAATTTTTCAATCCTAAACCTACCATCTTCTGCCATTGCTCCCACTCGAACCAGGAACCCTTCTCTCCTGCGATTTTATTAGCCAAATAGACCTTCGACTCTAATACCAGTTGTTAAAAATTATATATTATAGAGCAGTGGAACACATAAAATATATTGCAGAAATATAAACACGAAAAACACATAAAATAAGAGAGACACAGATATACGTGGTTCACCCAATTTGGGCTACATCCATGGAGAAATAGTCAGTACTTCGTTTTATATTATCCAACAAACTGAAGAGATACAACCTATAATAGATCCGTTGTAATACCCTCTTCGCTCTCACACAATCTCCTCTCTCTTTCTCACTCAGAACACACATCTACATAGACGCAATACAATTCCCTCATATATAGCAAGGGGTTGCCTTCTAGGGGAAAAAACCCTAAATTAAACATAACTTCTACCGTCATATCTCCACCTAATGAACGGCTCAGATTGACTATGAAATTACAATATTTTACAAGGCAATTTTACATCTATTTTTAACTTCAGGGGTGCAGCCGTCCCCGCGTGGACCCCCCTTGCAGCGCAAATATTACGGGCGGCGTTGCCACCACACTAAGAAGTGGGGTCCAATGTGGTGATACCTCTTAATAAAGAAGATAATCAGGCTCCACACCCAACAGATACTTGGATGATAAATGAACATAATGGACCGAATCACTACCAGTATTACCATCGCTTGTTTATTGAACACAATTCAGGTTAGACTGACAAGGAGTAACTAAATGATTATTTTTGACGAGATGCTTCTGCATTATCTCATAGTCGATGCTATTTTTTATAATTGGTGACATATGTATTTTTAACTCCAAAATCTTTACATATGATCATGTAGGTATTTATCTATAGAGGATTTGATATATCAGACAATCTCATTTTTGACAGTACAGTTTCTGATGATGGTTGGGTGATCAATAATCAGATTTTGATATGCTTTATAACATCTACTACATGTAATTTTCATTATATTTTACAATGAAAATCACGTTTTTCCTTGGGGAAAAATATTTTTTAATGTATAGATATTTGTGAAATTTATATAAATACAAATAATGTTATTAAGAATCAACATATTTCCAAAATTTTCAAGCATCAAAAAGACACCAATCTTTGTAAGTATAAACCTTCTTTCAACTTTTGCACCTAAAAAAAGATTTGTAAGTCAAGAACTTTAATCCCTTTACCGTTCAGTAAATTTTAAACTTAAAATGAATCTATAGTGATTCATATATCTTTTTACTTATATAATTAATTTAGAGTCATGAAGTATTTGATATATGTCAGTAGTGACATATTTCAATCTTTTCGCATGTTAAATTAATAATTAAAATCTACAAGAGAGATAAGATAGGTTAGAAAGTTTATTTGGAAAAAATTATTATAGTTTTTAATTAAAATTTATTTGATAAAAAAATATTATTAATTTTTTTATTAATTAGATTATTGAAAATTGTGTTATTAAATATTTATTCTTAATTTGCACGACAGCAAAGTAATTGGATAATCGTATTTAATAAAACAGAAATAAGAAAATCACTTTCTTTTAAACGTGATACATGATTTAAACAAAGCCACATAGTAAGCTTATAACCATATTTAATAGAATTGGAAAAATAAATAAAAATCATTCAAAATTAACGTTCAAAATATCAAATATAAATATTAAATAGGTCGTAAGAAGATATTAAATCTTGAATTCCACATTGTCAAATAAAAATTTCTAATTAAAAACAGTTAAGCTACCTCCTTTCACTAAAATAAAATGCTATATACATAATTACTTCAACATTTATTTATTCAATTATAATTATCCATAAATTTCCGTACATTATATAGTTATATTTAAATGCTTAAACTCGTTATTAAGCACATTTCTATAATAAATTATATTAAATTTATCTATTTATACATAAATAATTCTATAATAACTTCAATTCATAATTATTTATAACTAGCACAATCATATAGTAAATTTGATCAATATATGTTGATATGTGCTACTTTCAAACGTCAAATGGTGTATATAGGTAGAAAATGGTGCGAATTGGCATATATCAACTATATTTATTAATGTGATTGTGTTAGTTGATGGTTGGCATGCATAGGAAGGATTAGTAGGCCATGGTTGACTATGGTTGATTATGGCTAAATATGTCCCTATTATGGCCAAGGAAGTTTTATTGTGTTCAGCATATAGTTGATAATGGATAACCATTGTTTTTCCACATCTAACAATAGTTGACCATGATAGATTGTGATTGACCATGCTTGGCCATGGTTTTCCATGTTTGATCATTATTGATGATGGCTCACCATGCCTAATTATGGTTGGGCATGATGCCTAAGGTTTGACCATATTGACTATGGGTGAACATGGTTTGTCAAATTTGGCCGTCGTTTACCATAATTTTCTATCATAGATTATGGATATTCATGTTGATAATGGATGAACATTATTTACCACCTTCAACCATAGTGACCTTGACTAACCATGGTGACCTTGGTTTACGATCTTGACCTATAATTGATTACATTTGACTATGTTGATCTTTTACCAATTATGTTGACCTATATTTAACCTTGGTAACGATGTTAACCTACAGTAAAATATGGATGACCAAAGTTATAAATTAACCATATGAGTTCAAGCTAACTATTACTTGAACATGGCAACCATGGCTGACCATGGTGAGATTGGTTGACCATCTTGAATTTTCTTAACCATGTTAGAGATGTAAACCATGGTGACCTTGGTTGGCCATGTTTTAATATTCTAACCATGGTTAACCAAATCGAGCATGGTTGACCATAGGTTAATAATGGTTATCCAAAGTTGACTATGATTTTCTAGAGATGACCATGGTTGATCACAATAGGCTATAGTTGACTATAGTTGACTATGGAAAACTAAGGTTGAATATGGTTAAACTAATGTTGACTATGGTTAAACTTGGCTAAAAATGTTTGGCTACGTTGATAATTTTTACTTTTTTACAATGGTCAAGTTTGTTTAACCATGTTAGACCATGGTTGAGATTAGTCGAACATGGATAATTATGGTTGATAATGGCTAGCAATGATTAACGATGATTGACCATGTTAACAAAGTTGACCATGTTTGACAATTGTTTAGTTTACTTGATCATGTTTAACCATGGTTGAGCTCGATCGAACATGGTTGAATTTGTTTCATATGTGATCAACTATTGGCGTACATGGTTTATTAGGGCTGTTAATTTTTACTTATAGATAATTGTGGTTGACCATTATTAACCATGGTTGAAAATGTTCAAGCATCTCCATGGTTGACCATGATTAACCATGTTGACCACGAAGAGCATCATTGAACATGGTTTTACCATGTTTTACCTTTTTGTTTTCTAAGTAAAGGCTAATTCTATTAATAAAAAGTAAAAATACAGTTACAATTCGGTCGAGCCCTCAGAGGAGAGTCGAGACTGTCTATCAGTGCATACAGACTGACATAGGGATGGGATTAACTAGATACAAAAGCCCAAAGCCTTACATAGGGAACTGGCCATGTTGGTGAGCCAAAAAGAAGGACAGAAGAGAGTTGTGGGCATACTGTCTAGACTGCCCAGATAACCATAAAAAAAAGTACATAACTAGAGACCTGAAACAAAAAGACTTTTACAAAAGCCTTATAGGAAATGTACATTGAACTGAAGAACAAGGAGAGGAACAGGGAAGTAGACATAGCCTAGGAGGCTTCAGGCATCAATTTCATGTTTCGGAGCTTCCTCCTCCACCGGGCTTGGATTGCCCATCCATGAGTTGTCGACCATGTCCTCCTGAGCTAACCCGCTGCCATCGGGAACATCTACCAAACATTGAATGCCACCGGAACCACTCGCTGGATGAACAGAGGCTGAGATATCTTGAAGGTCGCCATCTGTAGGCTTGGAGGCGTTTGGGTCATTTCCACCAGCCTGCAAACTGCCACAGTTGAACACAGTGCCTACTTCATCCCCTTGCTGATTGCTTTCCTTCGGAGACTACGTTGTATAGGTATTCACCGAAACAGTAGGCCGAGCTTCTTCCTCCGCAAAAATTACAGTAATGCTGGCCAAGAGAACAGGTTGATTGAGGCGACTTTGAAACTTGAAATGTGTGGTTTGGAAGGAATTGCGGGGAAAAGGCTTGCGATTGTCAGATGAAGGGGAGGCCGAAGCCAGAGGAATAATAGTGGGAGGAGCAGGCTGAGAGCGTCCACGGCCTCCACGACTGCCACCACGGCGACAACTATCGCGACGACACACCATTATTAAGTAAATAGGGTAGTGAGGAGGAAACGAAGAGCAAGGCGAGACAGAGCAGGCGTCGATGAAAGGGAGCCCAAACCAAACAATTAACACCACCTTCTGAACATTGCAAGTATGCAAAATCAGAGGCGGGCTAATGTAGGGAGCCCAGGGGTTAATAATCACATAGAGAGCTGAGGCAGCCATAAATGGAATTCCCAGCGAAGTGTCTCGAACAAAGTGCACATTCATTTCCGAATGAAAATTGCTCTGCAGGTACACCTTGTCAAGTTGGTTCATCCCCGGGAGGGCATGGGAGGATGTGCGATCCTACCATCTGCAGGACTAGCTGCCGGCATGATGTGAACTCCTCATTTATGAACCTTAAAAGCACCTGCATTTGGGTTGACCATGTTTTACCTTAGCTAACAATGGCTTCCCATGTTTTTTACGATTCATTATGTTTTACAATGAATGGACATGATTGATTGTGTTTGAACATGGTCAACCAAGGGTTAATAATGGCTAACATAGTTAAACATTGTTGATGATAGTTTTTTTCATCACATTATGATATCCATTTGTGATGAAATATGTGGATCAGCACATGGAGATATTATCTGTTGTTCGTCAGACAGTGACAACATTTGTTATTCATCACTTTGCAATGTTATTGATTGTTCATTACATTGCAACGAAATTCGTTCTTCGCCACATTGCATCCTTTTTTTTTGTTCATCACACAGCAACACCATTCGTTGTTTATTACATTGTGACGTCACTTATTGTTTGCCACATTCAAACTTCATTTGTTTTTCATTACACTATGACATCATTTTTCTGGTCCAGTTTTGTTGTCATTTTTTTACCATGTTGATTTTGTTTAACAAGGTTTGAACATGGTTGACTATGGTTGACCATGAATGACAATGATATCAATGTTCGACCACATTGGTAATTTTTTGTGTTTGACTATGATTAAGTTTACTTAAACCATTTTTGACCATGGATGAGCTTGGTCGAACATGGTTTACTTTGGTTAACATATGGTTGACTATGTGTATACATGGTGGACTATGGTTGTTTACATTTCCTATAGATGATTGTGGTTGACCATGACTAACCATGATGTCCATGCTAACTTTGGTTGACCATTTTTTACCATGGTTTACCACAGTTAACCATGTTAACAAGAATGAGCATTATTGAACATGGTTTGACCATGTTTAACTTTAGTTGACTATGGTTTCCCATGTTGTCTATTGTTGACTATGCTTTACCATGGATGACCATGGTAAACCAAGAGCCAATCATAGTTGACTTAAACATGATTGACAATGACTTTTTCGGTCTCATTGTGATGTTCAGTGATAATAATATTTGTGAACCATGGCATTGTTACGTCATTTGTTGTTCATTACACATTAACAACCATGTTTTTTATGACTTTATAATGTCATTTGTTATTTCTCACATTGCAACATTGTTGGTAGACAATCACATTCAATATATAATATAAATAATTTATAAATGTGAACCAAAAAAAATAATCATTTACATAGAAATAATTAAAGCTTTAATTCCATTTCATCAAATCAAATTCTCTAATTAAAAAATGAGTTAAACTTACCTTATTTCAATAAAAATTAGAAAAAAATTAGTTAAACCACCTTGTTTCAATTAAAAAAATCGATATACAGATATAATTATACATCAGTTCCTATACAATCACTGCAACTCGTATTTACTTACAAATATAATATAGTTATATGGAAATCGAAAAATCTCTTATCGAACGCAATTCTATAATAAAGTATATCAAATATCGAATATTATCTATTCATAAATATATTCCCATACAATAACTTCAACTCATAATTACGTTAAATAGAGTTGTGTAAATCCATAAATCCCTTATTAAATGCACTTACCACATACTTTGGGCGGAAATTGTATCCATAATCCATAATTATTGTGATAATTATTATGGGCTACAATAGCTAAGGGATTTGTTTGGTTACAGATACTATAGAATCCCAAGAACCCGGCAACGCTGCCATTCTCAAATCTATGCGATTGAATGTGAAACTCTTTAATCATTTAGCTGGATTTGTAAAGCATCTCCTTTATCGGATATTATTATTTGAATTATTGTATTATCTGATCGGAGAGATTTGAATTGTGAATTTCAATGTTTCTTTCTTAATTCGATTTAATGATGTATATTTGAATTTTCAAATTTATAACTTCATATTTTCCTATTAACAGAGACTTATTTATCAGCCACTTACTATTGTTTTCATTATTATACTTACTGGAAAAACATTTAATAATAGAATAATATAAATGAAGTTAATTAATATATATATATATATATATATATATATATATATATATATTATATAGTGTAATTACTACATTTAGCTCTAAGCACTACCAACTTAAGGATTTTTTTTTTTTATCTTATTCCTTAAATCTTACATTATTCTCATGAAAAAAACAAGATGGAAAAATAGTCTCGTTAATAAGTAAAGTTAAAATATAAATAAAGATAATAACAAAGTTATATCACAGACAAACCCTACTTCACACTTTTACAAAGATTAAAAGAGGTTACAATTACATATGAACTTTGCTTTCTATTACATTAAGAGATTTAAGGGGGATAAATTTTATAAGTAGATTTTTTCTCCTTCTCTAAACATGAGTACATAAACGTTGTAAGGTAATTAGTACATTAAATACTTGACTAAAATGAAATAGATGTTATGAAATTACTGACCGAGGCACCAAAGCTATGTCAAAAATCTCATGGGCTTAGTTTTAATTGTATATTCGGGTTTTATTGAAAGGTCCGGCTACAAAACCAAGTCAACTGTATCTCAAAACCCTGAGCTGAAGTAAGGGTACCCTGTAACTTTATTGTAAATTTCACTTTTAACTCTGGTAGATTCCGGTGGTAGGAGTATAGGCAGAAAATCAAACATTTAATTTCTGCCTAAGCCCTCCGACGATCCCATCCTACTATCCCGTTAAGGCTGCCTCCTCCTCAATGGCTAAATTATCCTATGCATGCGGTGCTAATATCCCCTTCAAGGATTTTCCGGTGTGTCTGCAAGTAGAGGGATAGACGTCGGGCATTGTTCTTCTCCACATCGTTCCCATGTGCGAGATGTGGAGGCTGAATATACGCCTCTTCTCCATGCATGGTTATCTTCTCTGTTGATAATACCTGCGCCTGTTCTGTATGTTGTTGTGTGGCTAGTTCAGGGAATACTTTTCTCTGTAAATTGTCAGCCTCTGGTTTTACTGCTCTTGCCTTCTTCAGATGGGCATTCCTTACTTAGGATTACCAGTTAATAATACGATCAAAAATAATGAGAAGTCCCTTAACGAACGTATGATCAACTCCAGGCTGCACAACAAGGTTTATTACATCGTCTCCCAACACGATCCCTCTGGTCGCTTGTTTTCTTGTTGCCTGCGCACGGAATGAATGATTCAGTGAATAGTTTCGATCATCTCATTTATGAAATACTATTCAGTGAATAGTTTTGATCATCTCATTTATGAAATATTATTCTATTGAATTCCAAAATATTGAAAAATCTATAATCAAATTGAATTCTACTTTCATCTTCCTAGCCGTCCCCCTATTTGATTTTATTTTCAAAACAGTTCGCATCATTTGTTTTTTATAATCAAAACAGTAGCGTTCTATATTAAGTTAGTTATATACATAGTTACCAAAGTTTGGATTGGAATTAAGATTCCAAAGTTACCAAGTTCATAGTTACCAAGTTTGGATTCGAATTAAGATTCTAATTAGAATTAGATTAAATAAGATAAAAAACTAAATAAAAAACTTTCAATTCCAAAAAAAATATATAGTATACATCATAAATATTTAGAAATATATAGTTTTCTTTCTATCACATTAGAAGTTTTTGTTCATTTTTTTTCCAATAATTTTGAAATTTAAATAATTTCTATTAATTTTGACTAATACAATCAAATTTTAAAATAACAATTGACCCAAAAAAAAAACCACACTTTACTCTTCCTTCTAGAATTTATCTTATTTTCAAAACTCAAAAATATAATCTATAATTAGGATAGTCAGGATAGTCACCAAAATGGAGGAAGAGGTTGTTAGCTATCCTTATGAGGATATCTATATCTGGAAGGAGTCTCCACATCAAAAGTGTGAAGCAAACATGGGCTTGACATGTGGCTCCCCAGACTCAAGGTATTATACATCTCTCCCTAATTTATTTGAGGACCCTCTTTTCTGCCCTAATCAAGGTTCTTAGGTGGTGGTTCAAGTCCAAAATTAGTTGCGGTCGTCGGAGAGATTGGAGGTTGTTGGGGAAGAATGGCTAGATCCTTATGATGCAAAAGTTGGTGTGGTGAGCATATCCTTAGAGGCTCTAAGTTTTGCAGATAGTTATTTAAACCCTCCATTTCAAAATAAAAACTAGGTGGTCTCTTAAGAAGGGTATATTGGGGCTTCTATAACCCTTCCCTTCAACATTATTGTGGAAGCTACCTCACATGGTTCGGGGGGGATGGCGGCCAATAAGAGATAAGCTATGATCCTGTAGCTCCTTTTTATTTACAAAATTTGGTTTCTCCATAGTGTTTTCGAGGTGTGTCGCTATCCTCTCAATTTTCTCATTGTAAAGGAGTAATGTAGATAGAGGTTTCATTTGGAGGCCCAATATCTTCCGTGTATACCCACCCAGGTAAGGGTTTGAAGAGAAAAAGTAAGAAAACAATATGCACAAAGGTGAAAGAAAAGAATAGGGAATTGATTCCTACAGATGGTCTTAAACTAAATGATAGAATGTTTATGACAGAAATGGTTTTGGTTGGGAGAGTTTGGGGTAGGAATTATTCCTTAGAAGGAATTAAGAAGTGGGCTCAAGAATTTTGGGGACATGCTCTGGGTTCCATACCTGGTATTTTCAATCTCTCTAGAGGATGTTTTGCTCTCAAGATTGATAGTGTGGAACATATGTGTTGGGTTCTTTCTAGCCATTGGAGCATTGAATAACCATTTATTATTTTCAAGAGATGGGCTCCCATATTCAATTCTGATAGAGAACACTTGGGTGCAAGTCTGATTTGGATTAGGATTCTAGGGTTGTAGTCACACCTATGGACAAAAGATATATTCAGGTGTATAGAGGATGACTTGGGAAGGCTCCTGGATTATGACAGGACATTCATAGAAAATGGAAAAATGTCATATGCAAGGGTTTTGATTCATTTGGATACCTTGGAAGGACTAGTGAAAAATTTTGTTCTTCATTTTAATGGGTATTCTCACAATCAAATTTTGGATCATGAAGGTGTACCATTTCACTATCGACAATGCCATGAATTTGGTCATATTTACAATGAATTCCCTTTGATTCACAAGACACACTAGGGATATGATAGTGGTAGAAAATATGGAAATCATGAGAGTGAATCACATTTCTAGCATGTGACTACTTTGAGACAAACTGGTTCTGCTGGTAGAGCTTCTAATATGAACTCCTCTTAGATGGTAAGAGTGGGTGTATATAGGAATTGACCCATGGTCTGGTTGTGGTGACATGCATATTCTTCCCCATGATCTGGTGGCTTTTTCTTCCTAACATGGTAAGAAAATTTTGAGTCAAATAACGGATCTTGAAAACACAACCATTTGGGGGAAGAGGTGCTTATCAGCATAGGTATTAAATTTACCCTCTTAACGGAACCAAAATCTGATTTATTACACAAATGCATTGACAAATTTGCATGTTAGGATACTGGGCCGAGAAGATGAATATGTTTGGGTTTACTCGAAAAAGGAGACATATAATCCAAAAGAAGGTTATTTATTTTCTTATGCCCATAGAGAAACAAAATAATAGATATGGTGGATCAACATCATCTGGAAGCTTAAAACTCTACCGAGAGCCACATTATTATTATGCTACCTACTTACAAATAAAATCCTTACTCGTGAAAATCTTCAAAAAAGATCTTTTTAGGGCCCTTCTTGGTGTGCATTGTGCAAAAGCGGAGAGGAATCTATTAAAAAATTATTTATGCTTTGTCCTATTGTTGCACATGTTTGGATTATGGTATATGTATCCCTTAACATTACTTTCAGATGACAACATATTTCTCTACCTAAAGCATGGTGGAGCTGGCGGCATGAACCAAATCCAAAGAAATTGTGTAACATTATGGTTCTTATTAGTTGGGGTATTTGGATTGATAGGAATAGGAATATTCTTTATGACAAACCTTTCATACCTAACCATATTGCAACACAAATGATAGCCATATATGATCTTCTACTGGAATAAGAACAATAGTCTGCGCCTCATCCTATATCCTCTAATGTTATTGACCAGACCAAGACATTGGTCTATTTTGATGACTCATAAAAAAATGGTAGATGTGGTGGTGGAGTTGTTCTCTACCTAAAAAATTCTCATTTCTTCAAGATGAAGATTAGCTTAGGCCAAGGCATGAACAATTTTGTAGAACTTTTCAGTTTGAAGAGACTCCTTTTTTCTTTAGAGAAAGGGTGTCGTCAGCTACACGTCTTTCGTGATTCCAAAGTAATCATCAACTGGTTCAATCAAACATCTACTTGTCACACTCACACACTAATAAATATATTGGATGAAACTTTATTGACTAAAGCTCAATTTGACAACATTTCTTATGTCCACATATACAAGGAAATGAATACAGTTTCTGAACAATTATACAAAGAAGGCTCACACCATGATTGTGATACTTGGATAACAAATGAACATAATGGATCAGATCACTACTAGTATTACCATCTCTTGTTTATTGAACACAATTCAGGTCAGACTGACAAAGAGTAACTAAATGATTATTTTTTATGAGATACTTCTGCATTATCTGATAATCGATGTTATTTTTTATAATTGGTGACATATGTATCTTGAACTGGACAATATTTACATATGATCACGTCTGTATTTATCTATAGAGGATTTGATATATCAGACAATCTCATTTTGGACAGTACAATTTCTGATGCTTGTTAGGTTATCAACAGTCAAATTTTGATATGCTTTATAATATCTACTATATGTAGTTTTCATTATATGTTATAATGAAAATCATGACTTTTCCTTGCGGAAAAATATTTTTTTATATACAGATATTTGGAAATTTATATAAATACACAATATTATTAAGAATGAGCCTAATTCCAAATTTTGCAAGCATCGAAAGGAAACAAATATTTGTAGGTATAAACCTTCCTTCAACCTTTACACCTAAAAAAAGATTTGTATGTGAAGAGCTTTGATCCTTTTACCATTCAGTATATTTTGAACTTAAAATAAATCTATACTGATTTATATTTTTTTACTTATATAATTAATTTAGAATCATGAAGTATTTGATATATGTTAATAGTGTCATATTTCAATATTTTCACATGTTAAATTGATTATTAAAACTTAAAAGAGAGATAAGATAGGTTAGAAAGTTTATTTGGAAAAAAATGATTATAGATTTTAGCTAAAATTTATTTGATTAAAAAATATTATGAATTTTTTTATTAATTAAATTATTGAAATGTGTCTTATTAATTATTTATTCTTAATTTGCACGCCAACAAAGTAATTGGATAATCGTATTTGATAAAAAAGAAATAAGAAAATCGCTTTCTTTTAAATGTGATACATGGTTTAAACAAAGCTACATAGTAATTTCATAACCATCTTTAATAGAATTTGAAAAACAAAATAAAAATCATTTACATAGTAATTCATAAATCATTCAAAATTAACAATCAAAATAACCAATATAAATATTAAATAGGTCGCAAAAAATATTAAAATCTTTAATTTCACATTATCAAGTCAAAAATTCTAATTAAAAAGAGTTAAGCTACCTCCTTTCGTTAAAAAACAAATGCTATACACATAATTACTTCAACATTCATTTATTCAATTATAATTATCCATAAATTCCCATACAATTACTTCAACTCAACATTACTTGTATATATAGTTATATTTAAATTTTTAAATTCATTATTAAGCACATTTCTATAATAAATTATATTAAATTTGTTTATTCATACATAATTTTTTCTATAATAACTTCAATTCATAATTATTTATAACTAGCACAATCACATTAATAAATGTGAGCAATATATGCCGATCTGTGCTACTTTCAAATGCCAAATGGTGTATACGGGTAGAAAATGGTGCTAATTGGCATACATCAACCATATTTATGATGTGATTGTATTAGTTGATGGTTGGCTTACATAGGAAGGATTAGTAGACCATGGTTGACTATGGCTACTTATGGCTGAATATGTCCATGTTATGGTTGAGGAAGTTTTATTGTGGTGAGCATACAATTGATAGGGGATAACTATTATTTTTCCACATCTAAGAATAGTTGACTATGATCGATTGTGATTGACCATGCCTGACCATGGTTGTCTATGTTTGATCATTATTGATGATGGCTCACCATGCCTAATTATGGTTGCGCCTGATGACTAAGGTTTCACCATGTTGACTACGGGTGAACATGGTTTGTCAAATTTGACTGTGGTTTACGATAATTTTCTATCATAGATTATGGATGTTCATGTTGATAATGGATGAACATTATTGACCACCTTCAACCATAGTGACCTTGATTGACCATGGTGACCTTGTTTTACCATCTTGACCTATAATTGATTACATTTGACCATGTTGATCTTTTACTAACTATGTTAACCTATAGTTAACCTTGGTAACCATGTCAACCTATAGTTAACTATGGATGACCAAAGTTATAAATTAACCATATAAGTTCAAGCTAACTATTAAGCTAATTCTTACTTGAACATGGCGACCATGGCTGACCATGGTGAGATTGGTTAACCATCTTGAATTTGCTTAACCATGTTAGAGATGTAAACCATGGTCGCCTTGGTTGGCCATGTTTTACTATTCTAACCATGGCTGACCATGGGTTAATAACGGTTATCCAAGGTTGACTACGATTTTCCAAAGATGACCATAGTTGATCATAGTAGGCTATGGTTGAATATAGTTTACTATGGAAAACTAAGGTTGAATATGGTTAAAATAAGGTTGACTATGGTTAAACTTGGCTAAAAATGTTTGACTACATTGATAAGTTTTTACCATTTTCTACAATGTTCAAGTTTGTTTAACCATGTTAGACCATGGTTGATATTAGTTGAACGTGGATAATTATGGTTGATAATGGCTAACAATGATTGACCATGTTAACAATGTTGACCATTTTTGGCAAATGTTAAGTTTATTTGATCATGTTTAACCATGGTTGAGTTGGTCGAACATGGTTGACTTTGTTTCACATGTGATCAACTATTGGTGTACATGGTTAATTAGGGTTGTTAATTTTTACTTATAAATAATTGTGGTTGACCTTTATTAACCATGATGTCCATGTTTACCATGATTAACCATATTGACCGTAAAGAGAATCACTGAACATGGTTTGACCATGTTTTACCTTAGTTAACCATGGCTTCCCATTTTTTTTACGGTTCACTATGTTTTACAATGAATGAACATGGTTGATTGTGTTTGAACATGGTCAACCAAGGGTTAATCATGACTGAAATAGTTAAACATTGTTGATGATGCTTTTTTTCATCGCATTATGATATCCATTGGTGATGAAATATGTGGATCATCACATGGAGACATTATCTATTGTTCGTCACATAGTGACAACATTTGTTATTCATCACTTGCCAATGTTATTCGTTATTCATTACATTGCAACGACATTTGTTTTTCACCACATTGCATCCTTTTTTTGTTCATCACACTGGAACACCATTCGTTGTTTATTACATTGTGATGTCACTTATTGTCTTTCACATTAAAATATCATTTTTTTTTCATTATACCATGACATCATTTTTTTGGTCCAGGTGTGTTGTCATTTGTTTACCCATGTTGATTTTGTTTAACAAGGTTTGAACATGGTTGACTATGGTTGACCATGGCTGACCTGATGTCCATGCTAACTTTGGTTGACCATTTCTTACCATGGTTTACCACACTTAACCATGTTGACAACAAAGAGCATTATTGAACATGGTTTGATCATGTTTAACTTTAGTTGACCATGGTTTCCCAATTTGTCTATCATTGGTTATGCTTTACCATGGATGACCATGGTAAACTAAGGGCAAGTCATAGTTGACTTAAACATGATTTACAATGGCTTTTTCAGTCGCATTATGTTTTTCAATGGTAATAATATTTGTGAACCATAACATTGCTACATCATTTTTTGTTCATCACACAGTAAAAACCATGTTTTTCATCACTTTCTAATGTCATTTGTTATTTATCACATTGCAACATTATTTGTAAACCATCACATTCAATATATAATATAAATAATTTATTAAAATGTGAACAAAAAATTTAATCCTTTACATAGAAATAATTATAAATTAATATCCAAAATATTTTACATTTGCAAAATACATCATAAAAATATATCAAAACCTTTAATTCCACATCATCAAATCAAATTCCCTAATTAAAAAATGACTTACACTACCATCTTTCAATTAAAAAAATCTATATGCATTGGTCCACTTTTATATACACAAATATAATTATACATAAATTCCTATACAATTAGCACAACTCGTATCTACTTATAAATATAAATCCCTTTCGAATGTAATTTTATAATAAAGTATATGAAATATCGAATATTATCTATTCATAAATATATTCCCATGCAATAACTTCAACTCATATTTACGTTAAATAGAGTTGTGTAAATTCATAAATCCCTTATTAAACGCACTTTGTTTTCCAAAGAAAAAAATCGAACTTTTTATAAACAAGATAAAAAGTTACATATATATGCCGGAGCATTCAGTTCGTTGTATGATTGTGTATTATAGAGATCTATAGAAAGGGATTTCCGTTCTTGTCCAAAACTACAAGAAATAGTAATCCCTATGACTGTGAGCCTCCTCATGAAAAAGAAAACAGCTCCCGTCTCCAGAAACAGTCAAAAAATACAGTTCCATTTATTGATTATCCTTGAAGGGATCTAAGCCATGCATATATTTCTTGGGTCTCCTCATCGAGGAAAACAACCCAAACAGAAAATAAACATGAAAGTCATACAAAAAACTAGAAAACAGTTTTGCAAAAGGACCATAACAATTGTAAACAAACCCAAAAAAACAGTTATTAACAGCCGGCGGAAACTAAAAATAATATAACAAGACTATGAGTGAGGAGGCTAATCCGACACACAAATCTATCCATGGTCCTCCTCTACTATTCTCCAGCTGCCCAAATCTTGTTGCAAACCCTCTTTTGAAAGCATGTCTGCTATATCATTGCATTCCTTGTAGATATGGCATAGGGAGAAAACATTAAAAGAAAGATTTAAATTCAGAATCTCTTCTAATAAAGGTCTCAAAATATAATTTTTACATCTACTTTGACCATTAACCCATTTTATAACATTTAATGAATCCCCAAAAATCTGAACTGTGAAGATGTTCCTGTGGATGAGCCAGCATAAAAGAAACTTTAAGGCAGACAATTCTGCGAAGTTATTTGATCTAGTGCCTAAACCCACTAGTGCTCTTAGAATCTAGTTTTAGTTTAGGTGAATGATCAATCCTGCTCTTGCTTTATTGTTCTAAGAAGCCCCATCAAAACAAGCCCATGGAACTCCTTCCTTGATTTGTTCTTCTCTAATCTGTTTGGGGATCCTTTCCTCCACTAATTCAGGGATGTTTGAGTAAATAGAGGTACACTGTAAAGCAATTGTCTCAACAGGGATTTTCTTAACCACTTATTAAATGCACTTACCACATACTTTGGGCAGAAATTATATCCATAATCCATAATTATTGTGATAATTATTATGGGCTACAATAGCTAAGGATTTGTTTGGTTATAGATACTAGAGAATCCCAAGAACCCGACAACGCTGCCATTCTTAATTCAATGCAATTGAATGTGAAACCCTTGAATCTTCTAGCTAGATTTGTAAAGCATCTCGTTTTTCGGATATTATTAGTTGAATTATTGTACTATCTGATCGGAGAGATTTGAATTGTGAATTTTGATGTTTCTTTCTTGATTTGATTTAAAGATATATATTTGAATTTTCAACTTTATATTTTCATATTTTCCTGTTGAAGATAATGGAGAATATCCTAGAATAGGTAGAGATGGTTCACATAACCTCATGATAGGAATTAGTTTCTATTTCTTAGTATGTTGTTCTAACTTCTCTAAAACCATTTTTTCTATTTAATGTGTAATGTGAATGATCAATGTAGAGCCTTCTACATTCAGATTCTCTTTTGTAGAGCTGACCAGTGGGTTTTATTTCTTTAATACAAACATTACCATTTTTTATCATGGTATCATAGCGTCAGGGCTGAGCAACCTGCACACTGGTTGGTGGGTGGTTCTTCTAACTAAGATCATTGCAGTTGCGAGGAAGATAATTGTGAAGATTATGAGATCTTCACTGGTTATGAGTGTACCTCTGCGATGAGGTCACTATAGCTAATTTTTGAATATTTTATTCATTTTTCGTTGCATATTAATCGTGTACAACTACGACGATGTCGAAGAAAAGGTAGGGATATCTACGATGATCGTGGAAACCAAGAACAAGGTTGTAGCTATCAGAGAAGTTGTGTGGGGAAGCCAAGAACAAGGTTGTAGTTGACAATAGAAGGTTGTTTGGAGGCTGAGAAGAAAGCCATGGTGATCAGTGGGTGTCCTGCAAGATCAAACAACATTGAAGAACAATGATTTGTCTCTGTCACAGATCTGGGGTAAATTTAACATCTTTTACCTGTCGAATTTTTTAAAAGTGCCAAGGTGAATAACAATATATTTGAAGCATGCATGAATGAGCATAACAAGCTCGACGGTTCCAATTATGTAAATTGGAAATTCAAGATGCAGACTCTGCTAGAAGCGCAAAGTGCTTGGATGATTGTGAATGGGGATGAGCCGAAGCCCGCGGCTTGATTAGCATCGATCCTAGATTGGGAGAAATGAGAAGGTAGAGCAAGGACAATGTTAAAGATGTTAGTGAAACACTACATTATACTGCACATGAGAGAAGGTAAGTGAGCTAACAAGATCTGGGGAATTCTGAAGGAGCTGTACGAGATTAGGAATTCAAATCTTCTTCTATTTCTCAAGAGTAAGATCCTGTCCATGAAGATGGAGGAGAATGAAACAATTGCTTCATTTGTAACAAGGATCAAGGATCTGAAAAACAAATTATCAGACATTGGTCATACAGTTGACAATACAGATCTTATAACCATTACAATGAATGGTTTCACTGATGATTATCAAGTGTTCATAACTGGAATAAATGCCAGAGAGAAGATCTTGCATTTTGAAGAGTTGACAGGTATATTGATGTAGGAAGAAGAAAGAAGATCATCTCCGAAGCCCCAGAGTGTTGATCTTGCATTGATGGCGAAGAAGAACATCTACAAAGGGAAAGGAGGTCCACAACAGCAAAACAGAGCAAGTTCACATAATAGGAAAAATCTGACTCAAGGTATGCATCCCAATAAAAGCTACTCTGAAACTAAATGTTTTTATTGTGGAAAATTAAGTCACAGTTCCAGGGAGTGTAGGAAAAATAAGTATCATGAAGAACATCATAAGCCGAAAAGACATGTAGGTCATATGTCAATGGTGATAAGGTGCAGAATTTAAGATTGTTCATGGAAGATCATGATGAAAATGTTGATGCAGACATCTGGTATGTAGACTGAGGAGCATCAACACATATGATAGGGAATAAGCATTGGCTCGAGGATTTTAAAGAAATCAACGAAGGCGCACAGATTTACCTAGGTGATGACAGAAGTCATCAAATCAAAGGGTGTGGGAAAGTTTATGTCATTCTAACTAATGGTAATATCAAACAAATTTATAATGTAATGTATGTGCCTGGCATAACAAACAACTTGATTTTTGTATTTATGATTATAGATCAATATTTTAAAGTTGAATTCTTAAAATCTAATTGTTGCATTAAATATATTCTAGATGGCATAAAGACAATTGCTACATGAATCCTAACAGGAGGACTGTACAAGTTGGATGTGAGACCTACACTGGTTTGAGCATTGACAACAGCGAGCGAGCCTGACTACAGAAGAACTTTGGCATCAGAGATTCGACCACATCAACTACAATGATTTGTTGTTACTACAAAAGAAGGAAATGGTAAGAGATCTTCCTATGCTAAAGCAAGTACATAATGATTGTGATGCATGTACTTTAGGGAAAATGCATAGAGAAGAATTCCGTATAAGCGTAGAAAAGAAACAGAGGGATACACTGTAATTAGTGCACACAGACCTTTGTTGACCCATGCAGACAAAATCATTAGGAGGTGCACTATATTTCCTACTGTTTATTCACAACTGTACGAAGTTTTCTTGGGTGTATTTATTAAGTAAGAAGAGCCATACATTCGAATACTTTAAGGAGTTTAAAAATATGATTGAAAGACAAACAAGGAAATAGATAAAAATTCTCTGCTCTGATCAAGGGGGAGAATACAGGAAGGATGAACTCATCAGATATTGTGAAGATCATGGAATTTTGTAGCAGTTTACAGTACCCCATACTCCACAGCAGAATGGAGTAACAAAAAGGAAAAATAGAGCACTGGTGGAATGTCATAGAAGTATGCTTAAAGGTAAGAATCTTTTAAATGGTTTTTGTGCTGAAGCGGTGAATATTGCAGTTTATTTGAAAAATAGGAGTCCTACAAGAAGTCTTGAGTCTAAAACTCCTTTTGAAGCATTATATGGATATAAGCCTATAGTAAAACACTTAAGAATATTTGGATCTAAAGAATTTGCCCACATTCCAAAGGAAGATAGAAGAAAATTAGATTCGAAAGCCATTAGATGTACTTTTATAGGGTATTGTTCATCATATAAAGCATACAGATTATTTAATTCCTCTACTCACAAGATTTTTGTTAGTATAGATGCTAAATTCCATGAGCAAGATAATGAAGAACCTAATGAGCACTATGAGGAATGGGACATTTCATACTTTGTGGAAGAAGAAGCAGAAAACAATTAGGGTCAGTAGTAGACAAAGGCAGAGGATGAACAACAACAGCAGTAGGAGGAAGAAATAAATGATGATCAAATAAGGTTTGAAACCACCACCCCACCAATCAGGAGATCAGGTAGGAAAGCTCAAATGCCTGCTAGATATAGGGAAAATGCTTTTATAACTAGTATGATGAATGTGGTTGAACTGTCTAGTTATAAAGAAGCAAATAAAAGTAGTGAATGGAAAACAACCATGAAACAAGAATATGATTCAATAATAAAAAACAACACTTGGGAATTGGTTGAACTTCCTAGAGGAAAACAGACCATAGGTTGCAAATGGTTATATAAACTAAAAATTAATGCAGATGGAACTATAGAAAACCCGAAGGCTAGGTTGGTTGCGAAGGGGTACACACAAAAAGAAGGATAGATTATGAAGAAGCCTTCGCCCCTGTAGCTAAATTGAACACAATTAGAATGTTAATTTCTTTAGCTACTAAGAAACATTGGATGATGCACCAACTAGATGTAAAGTCTACACTTTTGAATGGAGAACTAAAAGAAGAGGTTTATCTAGAGCAACCAGAAGGGTTTATCCAGAAAGGAAAAGAACATTTAGTCTATAGGTTGAAGAAAGCACTTTATGGACTAAAACAAGCTCCCAGGTTGTGGTATGAGAAGATTGATTCATTTTTTCTGCAAGCTGGCTATAATAGAAGTAAGAATGGCCCTAATCTTTACACCATGAAAGATGAACAAGTGTGCGTAGTGTTGATTTCATTATATGTAGATGATTTCATAATTATAGGTGATGCTACATATCTAATTGGTGAAATCAAGAAACAGATGTCACAGATGTTTGAGATGAAACACCTTGGTGAACTCAGATACTATTTAGGTCTTGAAATCTAGAGAGATTCAAGTCAAACATTTCTGTCCCAAGAAAAGTATGTCAAAGGCCTATTAGAAAAGTTTAGAATGAATCAGTGTAAGTCGACAGTGGTACCATTGCAGCAAAGCATCAAATTGCAGTGTGAGGATGGCTTAAAAGCAGCAGATGCAACACTTTGGAGACAGTTGGTTGGGAGTCTAATCTACCTAACCACCACTAGACCTAATTTGGCTTATGCAGTTAGTGTGCTAAGCCAATTTATGTCTAAGCCACTTGAAAGCCATTGGAATGCGAAGAAGAATGTTTTGAGGTATCTACAAGGTTATGTATTCAGTGTTGGATCCAGGGTGATCACATGGAGCAGCAAGAAGCAAAACATCGTCTCTTTGTCCTCAGTAGAAGCAGAGTATCAAGCCATGTGTGCAGCAACGTGTGAGGCAGTTTGGTTGCAGAGACTTCTCGAGGACGTTGGGGAAGAATAGACAGTTGCAACAACAATCAAACGCGACAATCATAGTTCAATCAAGTTGGCCAATAATCCGGTGTTTCACAAAAACACTAAACATATTGATACTCAATTCCATTTTGTTAGGGAGAAAGTGCAATCCAAAGAAATTCATCTGGAATATTGTAATACATGTGATAATGTTGTAGACATTTTCACTAAGCCTCTTGGAAAAGTTAAGTTTCAAATGTTTAGGGAGATGCTAGGCATATCTGTGAACCCATTCTCCATTAAGGGGGAGTGTTGAAGATAATGGAGAATATCCTAGAACAAATAGAGTTGGTTCATGTAACCTCAAGATAGGAATTAGTTTCTATTTCTTAGTATGCTGTTCTAACTTCCGTAAAACCATGTTTTCTATTTAATGTGTAATGTGAATGACCAATGTAGAGCGTTCTGTAGAGTCAGACTCTCCTGGTTCAGACTCTCCTTCGTAGAGCTGACCAGTGGATTTTATTTCTTTAATACAAACATTACCATTTTTTATCATTTCTTATTAACAAAGACTTATTTATCAAGCACTTACTATTGTTTTCATTATTATACTTATTAGAAAAACATTTAATAATAGAATAATATAAATGAAGTTAATTTATATATATAAAAGAGTGTAATTACTACATTTAGCTCTAAGCACTACCAACTTAAGTTTATTTTTTATTTTTATCTTATTCCTTAAATATTGCCTTATTCTCATGAAGAAAAACAAGATGGAAAAATAGTCTCGTTTAATAAGTAAAGTTAAAATATAAATAAAGATAATAACAAAGTTATATCACACACAAACCCTACTTCACACTTTTACAAAGATAAAAAGAGGTTAGAATTACATATGAACTTTGCTGTCTATTCCATTAAGAGATTTAAGGAGGATAAATTTTATAAGTAGATTTTTTCTCCTTCTCTGAACATGAGTAGATAAACGTTGTAAGGTAATTCGTTAATTGTATGTTGGGGTTTTATTGAAAGGTCCAGCTACAAAATCAAGTCAACTGTCTCAAAACCCTGAGCTGAAGTAAGGGTACCATGTAACTTTATTGTAAATTTCCCTTTTAACTCTCATAGATTCCGGTGGTAGGAGTATACGCAGAAAGTCAAACATTTAATTTCTCCCTAAGCACTCCGACGATCCCATGCTACTATCTCGTTAAGGCTGCCTCCTCCTCCTCGATGGCTACATTATCCTATGCATGCGGTGCTAATATCCCCTTCAAGGATTTTCCGGTGTGTCCGCAAGTAGAGGGATAGACCTCGGGCATTGTTCTTCTCCACATCGCTCCCATCTGGGGAATGTGGAGGCTGAATGTACGCCTTTTCTCCATGCATGGTTATCTTCTCTGTTGATGATACCTGCGCCTGCTCTGTATGTTGTTGTGTGCTAGTTCAGGGAATACTTTTCTCTGTAAATTGTCAGCCTCTGGTTTTACTGCTCTTGCTTTCTTCAGATGGGCATTCCTTACTTAGGATTACCAGTTAATAATACGATCAAAAATAATGAGAAGTCCCATAACGAACGTATGATCGACTCCAGGCTGCACAACAAGGTTTATTACATCGTCTCCCAACACGATCCCTCTGGTCGCTTGTTTTCTTGTTGCCTGCGCACGGAATGAATGATTCAGTGAATAGTTTCGATCATCTCGTTTATGAAATACTATTCAGTGAATAGTTTTGATCATCTCATTTATGAAATATTATTCTATTGAATTCCAAAATATTGAAAAATCTATAATCAAATTAAATTCTACTTTCATCTTCCTAGCCGTCCCCCTATTTGATTTTATTTTCAAAACAGTTCACATCATTTGTTTTTATAATCAAAACATTAGCGTTCTATATTAAGTTAGTTATATACATAGTTACCAAAGTTTGGATTGGAATTAAGATTCCAAGTTACCAAGTTTGGATTCGAATTAAGATTCTAGAATTAGATTAAATAGGATAAAAAACTAAATGAAAAACTTTCAATTCCAAAAAAAATATATTATACAGAAATATATAATTTTCTTTCTATCACATTAAAAGTTTTTTTCAATTTTTTTCCAATAATTTTTAAATTTAAATAATTTCTATTAATTTTGATTAATACAACCAAATTTTAAAATAACAATTGACCAAGAAAACCACACTTTACTCTTCTGTCCAGAATTTATCTTATTTTCAAAACTCAAAAATTTAATCTAAAATCCTTCCCTAAATTCAAAATCCATCGAAATTCATTTTAGAGTTAATATATATTTAAAAAAATAATATTAAAAATTTATATCAATTTTTTTTTTTACAAATTTAATGTTTACACATTGGATTATCTGACTTCACAGCTGAAATTCATTCTTTCCTGCCTTAACTTTCTAACTTTTGAAGGCAACAATGAAATTGAAAGACAAAAAATTAGAAGTTTTTGTACATATAGATAGTTATATTTATATTTATATTTGATATTCTAAGATTAATTAGTAAAGTTATGTTAAAAAATAACGCCTAAATGAAACAGAAAATAAAACCAATGAAAATATTTAAAACTGACTTAAGAAAAAGGAAGATTACAATCTATCCAAAACCCTCCGAACCATATATTGGTTCATATATTAAGTTATATCGGAGGAGAGCAAACCTCAACGATAATTTCTCGAGAGGTGTCGAATACTGTAAATGAGGACCTTCGATCGTAGAGGGATCCCTCGATTGCATAGTCGAAAATATTCGTATTCTTTTTCCTTGTTGGGCCTAACACTACCTTTGCAGAGGGTTTGCTTGAGAAGAATGTCGACGACGTCTTTATAACCGTAAATTCTGGTTTAATGCCACGACCATAACAGTATCCTCTAAATGCTTCCCATTGGTTGTTAACTGTCAATCTCTGCTCGACACACAAAAAATTTCCTGGTCAACATTAGCAAATCTACAAAATGTGTTGAATGTTCAAGATATCAGAATTCATCAAATCAAATGAAAAAGTACCTTGCGGCGGATAGTGAGAAGAACGTTCCCAACAGCATTCATGAGAAAGAGTTGGTGTTTGGCATCATAGGAGTAATTATCGACTCTGAAGGCCAGATTTCCTGACGAATCAATGACTCTGAAACCTTTGGCATTGGAGATTAGGGATCTCTTCCAAACTGTGAATGTCGCTTGGCACAAAGAGGTAAAGCGAGAGGAAGAGCTCTCTGCACAATACTTATCATGGTCGCTACTGCAAACTGAATATTCCCCGGAGGAGGAGACATGAGGATGCACCTGGGGGATTCTTCGATTGGTTAAATCATCCATGCAGGAGACTGAAGAGCAGATGGGAGCCTCTTCAAGCTGGATTGAACTTACAAAGCTTATAATGCACCATTTCTGAAGTCAACGTGTATCTCAGATTCTTGAGATCTTTATCCAGCTATACAAACATAGAATCCGCGTGTGCAATGTTCATCAATTCATTTTCTTCGTAACAGTGATTAATTATTCCCTTAACAATGCCACGCTTAAATAACACATACTAAGAATATCTTACACCCATCCATTTGGAGTAAAACCAGGCATCAGAGGATCCAATGCAGTGCATGCCAGCCATTAATGGAATCCGGTGTTTGCCTCAAAAAAGGTCGTTTCCCCTTTATACGGTCCTTCTCGAGTGGTGTGACACGAGACCGGAATACCAAAAAACTACATCCACTCTATTAATGTTGGTGGCAAACATATTAATTCTAGTCAAAAGAGGGCAAAATTGGTCAAAAGTTGAAGTGGTGGAAGTACTTGCAAATTACGATGCCTGGTGTAAAAATGTCAATCGATGGAGCAACGACACCTCAGAATTGTCTAAGCTTTGGCTAGAGGTGCTTTCACTTGTGCAAAAACCTTGTTCAAAGAGGGGCGAGGCAGGGCTAACATAAAGGTTCATGTATGACTAGCATAATTATATTAAAAATATTAATGTAATTGATATATTTGAAGGTTTTATTTGTATTTATTATTGATAAATATACTATTTGTATTTATTAAAAAATTATTATTGCAATAAAAATATTATTATTATCATTATAATTAATAACAGTTATTATTTTATAATAATTATTATTTAATAGTAAATGCTATTTATTATTATTTAATTTGAAATTATATATCCTAGGAATATTAGTTTTTAGGAATATGAACCTTTAGATTAATAAACTCTAGGGATTGATATTATAAACCCAAGGGTTCAATACTAAAATCCCAAGGGATTATTACTAAAAATCTCAGGTTTTATATTCGCTTGGGTTTATAAATCTAAGTGTTCATATTATTCCATTGGGTTTATATTACCAATCATTTGGCTATGTTAATCTAAATGTCCCTATTCCTAGGACATAATATTATTCTTAGGTTCATAATATTAATCCTTTAGGTTAAATATGAATCATGGTCAACCAAGGGTTTATATACCTTGGATTTATAATATTAGTATAAAATTAAGAATAATATTAGGTTATAATATTAGTTCATAATATTATGAATAAAATTAAACCCACATAATTAATATCATAAACCGAAGATATATAAACACTAAGATATTAAATACCCTTGAATAAAGAAGGTTGGCCATGATCAACCTGATGAGCCCCAGAAATGGCTAACTATATGGGCTCATTCTGCTTATTATTTTCATTTAATCCACCATTCTCAATAGTTTTTTGCATCTTTTTTAATATATTTATGTTAATAGAGTGAATGTGGATAGTCACTTTGCCATGTAGTCTAATGAATGTTTATTGCAGATTTTTTGGACACTTTTGGACAAACACAAGGCAATTATGAGTAATGTGGTAGCCAAACTCAAGGAAGGGATGAGGACTTGTAGGAGGGGTGTCTCCTTCATTAAAGACCCCTTCCTCGAATTCTCCATCAATAGCTCGGAGTACAAAGGTCCACATGGATGATTCCAAGGGGCAGCCGAGCAAGTCAAGTAGGCCTGTTGTTATCTTCAGTTTTAGGTAGCTGAGTTCCTTAAGTTTAGGAGGACGGTTGGGAGTCCCCATTTGTATAGATAAGAAGGCTTCAAGCCTTAGTAGGTCAACCATTTCTTAGTCTATTTTCGCAGTTTTGTGCAGCATTGTACTCAGCTCATTTTCGAGCTCTTTTTGAGACAGTTTTTATGTGATGTAACTACTATTTTTTGATAAATGAAGATGAACCAAGTTTTGAACCAGCACTGATCTTTTCCAGAGGGTTGAAGTTCTTGGGTTAGGGCCCAACCCAAGTTGCCCAACACCTCCTTTGTGTATTTATATGTTTTATTTCCATTCACGAGTTAATTTCTGCCGAATATACTCATTTTGCTTCATTAGATTAGGTTTCTTTTGATGATTAGAATAGTTGTTTTTGCTTCAAGTTGCTTAAGTAAGTTGCTACAATGATAGAAGAAGATCCAAAAAGGCTACCAACAGGTCTTTATCTCCTTTCTCCCTCCTTCGGACCATGATCTGAGGTCAAGGCACTACTGCTGCCACCAAAAACAATGTTTTTGCTCTTTCATGCAACTACTAGTGTGATACTTTGATTTTGAAGAGTTGATATTTATTCAGATTCACTTGCTTAGATCATTTCATGTCCTTCTATCATAGTTCTCTTGCATTTTTTTCTATTCATAAAGTATTGTTTAGCATTTTTCTGGTTTAGGTCAGAATTTAGGGTAAAATAGACAAAACTCTATTTTTCGGTTCTTGCTTTGGTTAGTTTTGAGAAGTAAGTGTGCAGCTCTCTTGTACAACATTCCATCTCACCATCCCTCCATCAAATAGCCAACACCAACTCACTTCTCCTAGATTTCCCAACTCCTTTGCCACATTTTTCCAATCTGCCCTAATTTCTACATTTTTTTCACAAAGCTGTTTTCTTGACCATTGAACAAATCCAACCATCTCATTCATCCCTGATCTTCCCTGACAAGTTATAGACCCCGCAACACCTTCATCCAGCCTTCATTTCCCCTCTCCCATCATTTTTCCACCTTCAAACATCCAAAAACCACTTTCAGCCTCCTTTTGTAGATCCTCTTATAGACCACCTGCAGCCTCTTGTAGAATTTCCTATGAGTGATTTTCTGAAGTCTGATCATAATGGAAGTCTCTAGAAGAATACTAGGGCTTCTTAGGACCCCCCCACACCTTCCTCACCTTCTGCAAAAGTCAACTCCGTCTTCCTTTACCACCAAACCTCTGCACAACCACAACGAGTCAAAACACCAACATAATAATTCCAGATAAAAATGCTCAAAAGTACAAAATTATGATTTCTTCGCATTTCTCTTCAGGAGTAGCTTGAATAAATGCAATTTACTTTTTCAATAGTTAATGACACCCATTTCAGTAGTTTCCATCTCTTTTCTTGCAAAAGTAGGGTTAGTGGGTAAACTAGGGTTTGCTAGGGTTTACATTTCATTTTAGTTTTCCTTCTCTTTTTGCAAGTAGAATAGCCCCTATAGAGTTAGCTTTCTTCCATCACAGTAAAAGCTTCTTCTGAGAACTCATAGAAGTTGGCTTAAGCTCCTAGTGAACTTGCGCCAGCTGATCAAGTGACAACTTGCAGTAAGAACTAGTACTTGTGCATACAACACCGTCGCTTCCAAGTTTGTTATGAATTACTGGGTTGATAAAAGTAAAGTAGGGAGCCCTAGGACTACAACATTATTGCTGCAATATTGGAGCTCACCACAACCATGGTCCAACATCGCATTGTGATAACGATTGTCTCAAAATGAAAATCAACCATTTTCAACCATGGTGAACCATGTCTTTTATAGGGTTTATAATATTTATTTAAGGGTTTATATACCTTGGGTTTATAATATTAATTCCTAGGGTTTAATATTATTATCTTGTGTTTATAATTCCTTGGGCTTTTAGTATCAATCCCATGGGTTTATTATCCCTTTTAGTTAATATTATTCCCTTGGAATTTTAGTATTATACTTTAGGAATATGAACCCTTAAGAGATCAATAAGCATAAGAGATTCATGTTATAAACTGAAAGGATAAAAATTATAAACCCAAGGTACATAAACCCTAAGATAAATATTATAAACACTAAAATAAACATGGTTGAGTGTGGTTGATCATGGTTAATTTCCATTCTGACAAAATCCTTGTCATAATGTGACATTGGACCATGGTTGATCATGATTGACCATGATTTATTTTCATGTCGAGAGAATATTTGTCACAATGTGACGTTGGACCATGGTTGACCATGGTTGATTTCCATATTGGCACAATCTTTGTCACAATGTGACTTTCGACCATGGTTGACCATGATTAATATTATAAAACCAAGGGATTGATATTATAAACCCAAGGGATTAATACTAAAACCCCAAGGGATTATGAATGCAAGGGAATAATATTAAACCTGATAGACAAATATTTTAAACGCAAAGGACTTTATAAAAAAAAAACGAAGGGATAAAAATTATAAACATTAAAATAAGCATGGTTGAGGATGGTTAATTTCCATATTGAGACAATCCTTGTCACAATGTGACGTTGGACCATGGTTGACCATGCTTGATTTTCATATTGAGACAATCTTTGTCACAACGCGACGTTGAACAATGGTTGAAAATGGTTGATTTTCATGTTGAGATATTCTTTTTCACATTGTGATGTTCAACCATGGTTGACCATGGTTGGCTCTGGTTGACCATGGTTGACCATGATTAACCATGATTGATATTATAAACTCAAGCGAATAACAAACCCAAGGGATCAATATGATAAATCCAAGGGATTAATACTAAAACCCAAAGGGATTATGAACCCAAGAGAATAAGATTAAATCCAAGTGACGAATATTAAAAAGCTAAGACATATAAACCATAAGATAAATATTATAGACACATTGTCGACCATGGTTGATTTTCATATTGAGAAAATTCTTATCACAATGCGAAATTAGACCATGATTGACCATGGTTGATTTACATATCGAGACAATCTTTGTCAAAATGCGATGTTCAACAATTATGCAACATGAAGTTCTGGAGTTTGGTTGTAGCTATAGTTTTTCACACACAAAGACTCCAAACAAAGACACAAATGTAAAGATAGGGTTTCTTAAGCGTGGAAAAAATGTAAACAAATGAACAAGCTTCCAGATGAAAAGTCATTGACAACCAAGAGATTGGCATGGCATGGCATAGCATAAATGAAACAACAAAAGTTATACTGTTGGAAAATGTTTAACTTTGATGTCATGTCAAATTGAGGAATAAGTCAATACTTTGATGATTATGTTGTTTTCTAAAAAGTGTCAAATTGAGGAATAAGTCAATACTTTGATGATTATCTTATTTGCTAAAAGGTGTTTATATACAAGGAAGTGGCTATCCATTTTATACTTTGCAAGAAATTATAGGTTTATCTTGTGACTATTCATTTCTCCCACTTCCAAATTTATTCCAAGATTATGTATGTATCGTAAGGCTCCCGTACATCAACATGGTGTTTAACTTGTCTATAGTATTAAAAACTATATTATTATTATTATTATTATACTACTAAATTACGAGTTGCTTAATGATACATAGTGTTAATCTATTTCGAAAACGTCATAGGTTGTAATAATTTGTCATTTTTGTGGCACTAAAAAGGTTGAAGAACAAAAAAAATCTTTATGCTACTGAATATTAAGTGTCTATTTTAAATTATTTATTATAATACCAACCCTCTAACTTATCAAAACTATGATACTTTAGCATTGCTTCTCCTTAAATCTTTCTATTGCAAAATAAAATAAAATTCTAAAATAGAAACTAATTCCTAATCTTTTTCCTTCAATCAATAAATATGCTACCTTTTAAAATACCTAAATTAAATAGAGTTGAAATCAATAACATTCAATTTTATTAATTAAAATTTCAACATAAATTAAAAAAATTGAAATATAAATGTTTTTTCCATTTTTTAAAAGATTGGTTTTTAGTTTGTTTTATTAAAAATTTACGGTTTTTTATTTTATTAAATTATTGTGTTAATTCAATAATATTGTATTAAAATAATTAATAAATCTTCTTAATTTATAAAGAAATGTAATACTATTAATAATTTTTTCAATAAAAAATTTAAAAAATAACTTCATTAAATCACACTTATTAAAGTATAAGTAAATTTGATATTGTTATATTATTACATATATAGAAACATAATTTTATGCATACAAATTTCAGAAGACAAAACTTTTGGAATAGTTTTATACTTAATCTGGGATGACAGTGAAAAATTCGACCTTTTGAAAAAAAAATCATGCGAGTTGTCCTCTGGATAATTTTTTTTCGAATTAGGGTACGAACGTTCGATTGGCACAATGCTTCATGCGAATTTTTTTTTTATTTATGAATGCACTAACTTCGTAGAACTGACTAAAATTTATAAAAATGAGGAAAGCAAATGTTTCTATGGCTAAAATTATTTACAACATTTAGATTATGAATCTTTTCAATCATTTATTCAAAATCGATATATGTAAGTCGAGCCTCGTTGCTTATAGTTAGTGTTGTAGAGTAGTGCCAAGCTCGAACATTTATGGGTTCATGTAGAAATGAATATGAGATGAAAGATTTGCAGTGTGATGGAGGAATGTTAATAATTGTTTTAATATATATATATATATATTTTGATTGAATAAAATCGCAACGCATAATAAATGCATACCAACTAACAACGAAATTATAAACTTTCTTTTTTTACTATTTAAAATCTAATACCTTAAAATTGCAAACATTATCTACATTGCACTTCAGTGATTTTGATACTGTGAACCAAGGATACCACCTAACACTTTATCCATGACACATCGTGCATCATTTTATCAATGCCATGCTAATTTTTTTTAACTAATCTCTCTTTTCTTCATACCCATAGAGAGTAACTTGGTTTCGGTCAATATCTACATCTTGCATAGCTGTCACAAAGGTTAATTTGAAGAGAACATTAACTATATAATAACTCAAAGATAAAAATATATGAATATTTAGAGAAAAGTTTTCCCTTATCGTAATACTACTTTGAAATAATTATTATCAATGGGAAACAATAATTCATCTTACAATAAGTTTGTCTTCATGGTTGCTTCCCTTCATCACCATGAGTGGTCTGATATCAAGATAATTTCCAAAAATTAATATAATATTTTATAGACTCCAAAATCAACATACGACAATCTGCTATCCAAATCCGTAAAAAATACAAAGTTATGGAGAAATGGTGTAGAATACTGTGTGTACACACAATATTGAGAAACACGATATCCGAAAAAATCATGGTTATGAAATTTATGATTACATGAAAACTTGGAGTTGTGATTATCTCTAACGACACTCCAAAACTTCACTGAAAAACAAGAATAAGAACCTAGATAAATGAAAACTTTCACTCAAATAAAAAGAATTTTACCATTGCTAAATCCGCTGATTTGAGTCCGAGTCGAAGAAAACACAACCATGAAGAAACATATTTAATGCAGGTGATGCAGGTTTGTCACTTGCAGCTCATGGTTGCCGTGGCCACATTGAAATTCCACGACATCCATCAGATTTGACTGCTCATTACTACACGCTCCTTGATAACCTTAGCTTCAGTTAACAAAATTTCAAGTAGAATGATGCATGATTGGGCGTGGAAGAGTATGGAAACTCCATGATCTAACCGGTGGCTCTTCCACTTCCAATTTCCTATGGGAATATAAGTAAATTAAAAGGGTATGAGGAGAAGGCTTCGTCATTTAACCAGTGTTTTTTTTACTTGGAAGAAATGAGATTGCCCCTTGCTGTAGTGGCAACAATCATCTTCTAAAATTCTGGCTTGCATGCAAATTTTAGAGCCTTTCGTGGATCTTGTGATCGAATATTTCCTTGGTCAGTTATTGATAAACTGATAATGTCAATCTCCCCTCCCTCACCGTGTCATCTTTAGGAATCACGATTATTGCTTGTCATGCAAAGGGAATGTTGTTATATTTCAAGGGGAAATATTGTGTGTATGGGTTGTTTTCATTACATAGACATGTGTCACACTCACTTCATACATTCTTGTCACAAAGGTAGTTACTTCAAGCATAATATATATTTTATGTTTTAGATGGTCTATGTTGTATCACTAAGTGTTCGTGTGTGATCATAGTCAAGTTCTCTCACTAGTTACATCAATTTCACTGATCTCACTGGAAACCTAGCCTCATCCAACTTTCTCGAACTACACAGTTCACTTTTGCAACCCTCAAGATTTTTTTTTTTCGCTTTTCTGTTGGGACTGCGCAATGCGGAGAGACCCCAACCTCCCTTGGCATCCAAAATGGTGCAGTGGTTTCCTCAAGTGTCCTTCCCTAGCTAGAACCCACTGTCTTCAAAAATTACATAGTGTTGTCCCTCAGTTGCCCATTTTGTCTTGCAACCTGAAACTGCGTACATCCCACAACAGTGCCTTACATTTAGAAACCGCGCAATATTTCCCCTCAGCTGACTAGGCTACACTATACTCAGATATTGTACATAGGTGTCCTCCCAGGACCCCATCCCATAGCAGTGTCTTGGATCTCAAAACTATGCAGTGTTGTCCAAGCTGTCCAACTTGTCTTGCATTTAGAAACTGCCTAGATGGGCCTCCAGGGGCCTCATCCCAACAACATTCACTACCAACTGAAACTTCAAAGATCTATATCTCAGTGAGTATAGGAAAAGATGACACACTAGGTCACTCTCAAGGAGTTGAGGAGAAGGACCAAGAAACCAGGTTATGATAAAAGATCAGGACTGCATGTAAAACTTCGTAGGATGCATAATCATCTCGAGGGCAAGTATGGTAAGTAAAGTATATCTTTCAAAGTAGAACTCTTATTGTAGCTTGAAGGACCGCTTGTCATTTTCATATCATTATGTCTCCAAAACATACATGTTTGCAAGCACTAAAAATTATTCCATGTGTTTTAGTTACGTGTCTTGCTTCCTTTTTGCTTGTTGAACCAACTTTCGTCTTTGGCATGTTTATTGTTATGTCATGCTTGCGATCTAGTTCTGGTGATTTCGAAGATTATTCTTTATGTGTTTGGGTTGTGTTAGCTATGTGAATGCCTATCGCACTCACACACAAAGTTGTAAGCGTTTTTGTGCAAGTGTTGTCACAGTCATCCCAAGGTCTATCCCAAGTGTCGCATGTATCACTCTCACCTATAGACGGTCCCGCACAGGGTCATGCTTTTCTATGTTCTCCTGGTGGTTAGTGTCATCATGTTATCGAAATATGCTAAGTGTGTGATGAAAATTTAATGTATGCACAAGTTCAATTTCTCCCACACGTAGCCATTTTTCTTGAAAATATGTCAACCAGACAACCCTCCTTCAACCAGACCCTGACTGAGATGCACAGCGTAGTCTCAACTTCTAGTGACCCTGCTCTGTTGCCCAGAACTACGCAGATCTTGAGGTTATCCTCTGCGGTAGCCTACATTGGGCAAGCCTCGAAGTGAGCAAGCTAACTGTCTCCCATGACTACCTAGAAGTTATCCCCAAGACCAATATAGTTTGTGCTTCCTGTAAGATCACTCATCAAGCCTCCTTCTCATCAACCAAAAAACCTAAAATGCACTGTGACCCAGGGTTGCATTTCTCCCTAAAACTGAGTGTAGGTTTCCCAGTTGCTCGCCTTACACTACCTACAGAAACTACATAGACATATGAGATAGGTCTTTGTTGCATGTCACTGCATTGTCTTAGGACATTGCATAGATCTAACTTGAAGGCCCCCTGCTAGCTTGCTCTACTCTCCCTCTCTAAACTACACTATTTTGACTGGAACTCTCCTTGTTACCCCGCTCTGCACTGATCCTAGAAACTGTGCTATCATGTCGGGAAGGCCCCTCTTGCTTGTCCAAGACTGTCCCTCAGAATTTCGTAGTTGTGACCAACAGCTCCACGTAGCCTAATCCAGCCTTGGTATGGAAACATGCACAAAAATGTCTCCGAGTGCTTCCTGCTACCCGTGATGTGCTCCTCAGAGAAACTGAGTAGAATCCCAGTTGAACCGCAGATGACCTACCCAACCCTCATCCTGGAAATGGCACAAAACTGTCTAGCAGTTCCCCCACACACCCTGCCTTGTCTTCCTCTAAGGAACTATGCAGTCGTTCCTAGTTGGGTTCCACCTTGCAGCTTTCACTATTATCCCAGATTGCGCAAATCTGTATCCTAGTGACATCTACATAGTTTTTCCTGACAATGCTCTAGAGCCCCTCATCCTGGCCTAAGTTGCGCTCTGTGCAGTTTCAATGTCTTTTCCTCCCTCCTAGTCACCTTAATCTAAAACATGAGAACAATGCATCATGCAAGACTAGAAGGTTTTGGATTTGGTGTCATTTTTTCATGAGTGATTGTAGGAAGAGGTACATTTATGGAACATGGTGCAATGATGAACGAGATGAAAAATGGGTGCATGCTAAAACATTTTCTCGTAGTTGAATGAACGAACGAAGCACATCAGGTAGCAAACGAAAGAAACACATGCATAGAACCATCTTGCGAAGACCAAGACCATTTAAGACCCCACAACAAAACGTTATGAAGAGATGAAGACAAAGTACATTCAAGGATACATATATCACTTAACAGCACCACAACTTGACATGAACACCACAATCAGTTAGTACATGTCAATTGTGTCATGTCAAGTTGTGTTATGTGTTGTCTTGGCCACCTCACTACTATGAGCCATAATTGTTCTAATCATATGTAATGTAAAGTGAAATTCCAAGTGTCATTAGTGGAATGCAAACATTCATATGCAATGTAAAGAGTTATATGTAATGAAGTTTAAGAGTCATGAGGGTATTCCAAGAGTCAAAGAGGAATGTCGAGGGTCACCCCACCCTTTGTTATATATAGAACCTCATAACTCATAGAACAGGCTTTTGGGAGCCAAGCTTTTGCCAAGAATTTCTTAGAGACTAGGGCTTGGAGAGTATCGTGGTGATCCTTAACTTCTCCATAGTGTAGAGAGAGTATGTCTCTTTTGATGAGCTAGTGGTGTTAACTGTAACTTTCCACTATTGGGGCTTGTGTCTGTCATGGTTGTATGTATGGATGGAGTTTTCACTTTATATAATATAACAGAACCATCACATCTTCATCCATATATTGTTATTGTAGTTCGACTATTCAGGTTACTTTAGGAATGTATGTTGTTTAACTTATTCATTTTTGTATGAACTATTTCGTATACGATTGTATGAATCTTGTTGAAGTCATGTTATTGGTTTAACCCATCACTTTCGATTATTGACTATTCTGCTTTCTGGCTTGTGATGTCATTCCACTCGTGTGTTTCTTTCAGGTTGCATACTATTACAGGCTTCTAAGGGACAAACTTCCTTTCCCCCCTTTGTGTGTTAGAACATCCCCATTCATCTCCCTTGAATCGCTCTAAGGTCACACACATACTTCTGACAAGGATATCATACATACCTTTGTGTGTTACACAGTCAAGGTATAACTTTACTACCCATTGTTGGGACTCTTATTCTAAATGGTCTAAGCTCTAGTTGGGACTTATTACCAGAAAGATCCCATGACAAGTTGGCAGGTCTAGCACTGCCAACATCTATGGTGCTAGAAGGAGTGCCATATGACAAGTTGAGTCCTCAAAGCCTATTTTGAATCTTCGCACATCTATCATGACTTATGTTACAGTTTTTCCTCCGATATGTATGTCTTATGGAAATCAGTTTGAAATCTCAGGGGAGCTTTGGAATTAGTTGTCACATAACACATATGGGGGTGAAGGCGGACTAATCTGGATGGTACAAAAATCTCTCTTTGTAGTCCTCTATCAAAGGTATGGAATCCATGAGGATTACATGATTTGCACATTGTTCGCATTCACGCTTCAAGGACACCCATTGCAATGGTGTGTCACATTTCTCGATAAATCCATCTAGTCTATTAATCAATTCATTGGAGAGGTAGATGATGGTTTCGATCATTTTGACCCTAAAGTACTCAATTGATAAATTCTGGAATTATGAAAAGCACCTGATGAATCCATTGAGAAATTCCACATACGCTTTCTTAATCTTTCATCTCGATTTCGTGAAGATGAACTTGATTGGGAATTTTTCGGTGTAAGAAATGAGTATATTCTTCACATATCGAAAGATTCACAAATCTTATTTTCATTTAAACCCATCCTGGCATACGTCGGTGTGAGAGTTTCCAAATCTAATACGGACAAGGTTGCTATCACAAGTGATTGTCCATCATCTTCTCATCAGATATCTCTAGCTCTGCAGTGTGAGGTGGGAGAAGTTGGGCGGCAATTTGTTGAACTGTCACATCCTCCCACCCCACCTACTCTTTATATCTGTGCAGATTTGGCTTGGAGGACTATTTTTTGTTGATCCTCCGAATTGTATTGTGTTGTGTTCTCCAATTCCAGACTCCACACTTGTTGCTCATGAGGATTAAGTTGTCGACTCAGTTGGTGTTATGTAGCCAACCTGCATTGTCATTCATATTGTGTGTGTTTAGGAATCTGAAGAAGAACCCATGGTAAAGGATGAATGCCTTCCATCCACGCCTCATCCACTCTATCCTGCCATCCTTGGTGATTCTGGCAGTTTTGATTTTCCTTGTGAAAACTCATTGTCCTATGTTTCCACTTCCGATCATTCACAAGGCACACTAGATGTCAGTTTGTCATTACATTATAGAGAGGACACATATTTATCTAAAAATCCATTCAATGTTTCATTTGTCACTTCTGGAAATGAAGAGGGTGAACATTCTTGTCTCTCATCGACCCATCTGCATGATTCATCAGATCATGAGGATGCCGATCAACATCTCAAATTTTGATGATCATTATTGTCATGATCTCTTCACTCCTTCATTTGATCACAATGTTGATTCACTCATTGTTATTATTTCTAAGCCAATGGTCTCTGATGATATACCCATTGATAAAGTGGAAACCCTTAAAGTTGTCGACGCACTTCATCCTACGCTGATGGTTATGTACGACCCTCGTTGTCCTGAGGTGAGATCCACTCATGATCAGAAATTTGTTGAAACACCTGAGGCTCCTCATCACTATCCTGTGTGCATTGAATATAAATCTAATCCATAGATTTCACATCCTCCATCCAAATCACATGATCCAATCGCTCATGCATTAGAGGAGTTATACACAATGAACATCCTTTCGAAGTGAAATTTGTCTTCTTTCTTCGTGTTTTATTGTGTTTCAATGCTAAAAGAGCGTATGTGCATATCGGCTACACACAGTATGTCACAACACCATGGTACATCTATAGAATGTTTGTCTTATGCATTTACTCTTTTCTTTTCTATGTATGGTTTGAAACTTAGAGCATGATGGTCTTCACTGATTTATTTTTCATCTCTGTTGGTTTACATGCTTATCGTTCTTTTGAACTATGCCTTTACCAAAATGGGTCAAGCAATGCACCCTTGGCTGCATTGGAAATACCACTTTACCTGAGTAAGCCAATGCATTTCTTACTTTAAGAGTAGGAGTAGTGTTTTCTTCCTTATTTTTCTTTGTTTGCATGTTTGTTTGCTTGCTTTCTTGGTTTGGTTTTCTTGATTGCTTTCTTTTTTTAGTTGTTTTTCTTTTGCTTTACTTGTTCTCTTTGATTTCTGGCTTGTTTTCTTGTTTGTACTCATAGGTTTAGTCACACATGAAACCATGCTTGGATCTCAAGGCAAGCCGGGAAAGTATAAGAGGACTTGTACAACTATCAACATTTGGTTATTTGTTGTCCTCTCTCTTTATGAAGAGCTTTTTTTCTTTAGTCGATGATACCACGATGGAAAATATGTTATGTTCAAAGTGAGTCTTGGTGAAAACACAACACTTGTACTATTAACTAGTGCCACCTACTCTAATCAATTTTTTTGGGTTAACCCTTGTCAGCGCAGTCAAGTAGAGTAAGGTCAAGGGGAAAACCTTAACAATTATGTTAGAATTATATATAACATACTTCTCTTAAGGGACAACCTCTTATGCTATCAATAAGCGGGGATCCCTCTTCTGCCTCTGAAATAAATAAGTGCCTATGAAAAATTCTTTGAAAAATGAAAGAATAAATAAGGTGGAAGAAGATAAAGGCTTCCTATGCAGAGAGGTGATGCAAGTAACTCTATCAGGGTACTGTCCAGGCTCGTTGGTAGCGGAGTGATGCTTGTGTTCCTCTGTGACCCCCCCCGGGGTACTGTTTAAGCCTACTGGCAGCGAAAAAAAACCAGAAATGAAATTAAAACTCTGACAGTCATATTAATTGTGCATCAATATATCCCTCATCCACAATCGAAACAACGTAGCTGACTTGGCTCGGTGTGTGTGTTGACCGATCAAGAGAACAATAGGGACTACATCTTTTAAACAAGCTACTGAGGAACTCGTGATGATCAAAGAATTGAACAATACTTCATATAGAGTTAGAATCTCTTTTCATGATGCAAGGTCCATACAAAGAGATCTACTTCTATTAGTGTGCCACGAATGTTGTAGCAACTGCAACCACCATCCAAAATTTTGTCTCGCATGAAAATTTTGGAGCCTTCCATGGATCCTGTGATTGATCGTTCCTTGGTCACTTTTTGGTAAGATAATTATCTCAAGCCCCTCTCCCTGATCTTAAGATTTTCTCACATTTTCATCTTTATGTAGTATGTGTCATCTTTGGGCATCATGATTATTGTTTTTCATGCAAAGGAAATGTTGTTCTGCTTCAAGGGGAAATCTTGTGTGTATGGGTTATTCTCATTACATAGACATGTGCCACACTCACTTCATGCATTCTTGTCACAAAGGTTGTTGCATTAGCTAGAGTATGTCTTTTATGTTTTGGATGGTCTATGTTATATCACTAAGTGTTTGTGTGTGATAATAGTAAATTTCTCTTACTTTTTTACATTAGTTTCACTGATATCACAAATGGTCGGTTCCCTCAGAAACCTAGCCTCATCTAGCTTTTCGGAACTGCACACTTCGCTTCTTCAACACTCAAGCTTTTTTTCCCTTCCCGGTTGGGACTGCACAACATGTAGAGACCCCAGCCTCCCTTGGCTTACAAAACTATGCAGTGGTTTGCTCTAGTGTCATTCCCTAACCAGAACCCACTGTCTTCAGACAATGCACAGTATTTTCACTCAGTTGCCCAATCTATCTCGCAATCTGAAACTATGAAGATGTGTCCTCTCGGGACCCATCCCACAATAGTGCCTTGCATTCAGAAACTGCACAATATTTCCCCTCAGCTACCCAAACTACACTGCACTCCGATATTGCATCGAGGTTTCTGCCTAGGATGCCATGTTGCAGTAGTGTCTTGCATCTCAAAATTATGGAGTTTTGTCCAATATGTCCAACCTATCTTGCATTCAGAAATTGTGCAAATGGGCCTCCCAGGGCCTCATCTCAACATCCATCACACCCAGCTGAAAGTGCATAGATCTATATCTCAGTGACTATACAAAAATATGACATGCTATATCAATTTCAAGGATTTTAGGAGAAGGACCAAGAAACCAAGTTATGACAAATGATCGAGACCTCATGCAAACTCTATTGGATTCATAATCATCTCAAGGGTAAGTATGGTAAGTAAATTATATATTTTGAAGTACATATCTTAGTGTAGATTTAAGCACTGCTTTTCATTGTCATATCTTTCTGTCTTCAATAACATGCATGTTTGCAAGAACTAAAAGTCATTCCATGTTTTTCTGCTATGTGTCTTGCTTCCTTTTCACTTGTTGAACCAACTGTCATCTCCGGAATGTTGATTGCTATGTCATGCTTGTGATCACGTTCTAGTGATTTCAAAGCTTTGTATTTGTGTGTTTTGTTTGCCTTCACTACGTGAACACCTGTCACACTCACACACAAAGTTGTAAGTGTTGTCACACAAGTGTCGTCACAGTAGTCCCAAAGTCTATCCCAAGTGTCGCACTTGTCGCTCTCACCTATAAACAGTCCCACAAAGGGTCATGATTTTCTATGTTGTCCTACTGGTTAGCGTCATCATGCTGTCAAAATATGCTTAGTGTGTGATCTCAATGTCATATATGCACAACTTCACTTGCTCCAGCACTTAGATATTTTTCCTAAAAATCTGTCAACTAGACAGTTGTGCAGTCTTAGATCTTAGTGACCTTGCTCTGCTACCCACGATGGCATAGATCTTGAGGTTGTCCTCTAAGGCATCCTGCACTGCGTAATCTTGGAAGTGAGCAAGTTGATTGTCTACAAAACTGTGCAAAAGTTGTCCCCAAGACCAATCCAGTCTGCACTTCCCAAAAGATCAGTCATCAAGCCTCCCTACAGTCAACTGGAAAACCTGAAATACATTGTGACTATGGGCTGCACTGCTCCCCAAAAATGCGTAGAAGTTTTCCAGATTCCTACCTGGAACTATCTACAGAAACTACACAGACATGTGAGACAGGCCTCTACTTCCTTTCACTACACTGTCCTATGAAATTGCACATATGTGACTGGCATGCCCCCTGATGGCTTGCTCTTCTCTCCCTCTGAAAACTGTGTAGTTTTGATTGGCACCTTCCCTATTGCCTCGCTCTACACTCATCCTGAAAACTATGCAGTCATGTCGGGAAGGCCCCTGTTGCATGTTCCGGACTGTCCCTCATAATTTTGTAGCTGGGACCAGCAACTCACCGTAGCCTTATCTAGCCTTGCTTTGAAAAACTATGCAGAAATGTCTTTTGGTGCTTCCTACTTCCCACTCTGTGTTCCCTAAAGAAACTACACAAATTTCTAGCTAGGCCCTGGATGACCTGTCGATCCCTCATCCTCAATATTATGCAAAACTATCCAACAGTTTGCCTAGAAACCTTGCCTTGTCTTCCTCCTAGGAATTGTGTAGTCCTGCCCAGCTGGGTTCCACCTTGTAGCTATCATTGTTGTCCTATATTGTGCAAATCTGTTTCCTAGTGACATCTATGCAATTTTTCCTGATAGTGGTCTGTAGACCTTCATCCTAGCCTAAGATGTGCTCTAAGTTGTTCTCTACACAGTTTCAGTGTCATTTCCTCCCTCCTGGTCACCTCAGCATGAAACATGAGGACAATGCATCATGCTAAACTAGGTGGTTTTGGATTTGATGTCGTCTCGTCATGAGTGATTGTAGGAACATGTACATTGATGGAACATGGTGTGACAATGAACGGGATGAAGAAGGAGCACATTCTAAAATAATTTTTTGCAGTTGAACGAACAAACAAGAGACATCAAGAAGTAAGCCAAAGAAACACATGCATGGAACCATCTTGCAAAGACCAAGACCATTCAAGATACTACAGCACCAAGCTATGCAGAGATGAAGACAAAGTACATTCAAGGACACATCCATCACTTAATTGCACAACAACCCGACAAGGAAACCACAGTCAACTAGTACATGTCAATAGTGTCCTCTTGAGTCGTGTTATGAGTTGTCTTGGTCACCTCTCTAATATGAGCCGTACATGTTGTAATCAGATGTAATGTAAAGTGAAATTTCTAGTGTCATTAGTGGAATGCAAACAATCATATGTAATGTAAATGGTTATATGTAACGAACTTGAAAAGTCATGAGGGTAGTCCAAGAGTCAAAGGGGAATGTCAAGGGTCACCCCACCTTTTTTCATATATAGAACCTCATAACTCATAGAATATGATTTTGCGAGCCAAGCTATTCCTAGGCATTTCTTAGAGAGGGGTTGGAGAGTATTATGATAAGCCTTGGCTTCTCCACAGTGCAGAATAAGTACATCTCTTTGGAGGAGTAGGCGATGTTGATTGTAACATTCCACTATTGGGGCTAGTGGCTTTCATGGTTGTATGTATGGATGGAACATTCACTTTATATAATATAACAAAGCCAACACATCTTCATGCATATGTTGTAATTGTAGTTTGACTATTCTGGGTACTTTAGCGATGTATGTTGTTTAACTTACACATTTGTGTATGAACTATTTCATATATGATTGTATGAATATTATTGAAGTATTTTTTTTTGTTTAACCCATCACTTTGGATTTTTGACTATTCTGCTTTCCAGCTTGTGATGTCACTCAGCTTATGTGTTCCTTTCAGGTCGTGTACTATTACAGGCTTCTAAGGGACACACTTCCTTTCCCCCTTTGTGTGTTAGAAACTCCCCATGCATCTCTCTTGACCCGATGCAAGGTCACACACTTGCTTCCGACAAGGCTATCTTTCTTACCTCTGTGTGCTATCACAGTCCAAGCATATCTTTACTACTCACTGTTAGGACTCCTACTCCAAACTATCTGAGGTCTAGTTGGGACTTGTTATTGGGGAGATCCCCTGACATGTTGGTGGGTCGAATACCGTTAAAATGCCTATATAACCACTCGCGACCTTTGTAAGTACCCTAAAAACCATCAACCTTCCACCATGACCTAACTCACAGACAATGGAAATGCCATCATCTAACTGCTCGTCTGCTTCACGATTAACTACTTGTCAATGCCAACAAATCTTTTAATTTTATATCACCTCAAAATGTTTTTCATTGCAATGATTTGTGCTACCCTAGGCCTATGTCATCAATTTAGGTATAAGATGAAGCATACTCACGGCATATTTTCCCTAGATTTAATCTCATCTCTCCAATTTTTTTTATAAAAAAAATGTCAACACCGACTCATCCACCTGGGGTTGAAATAGGGGAGCCTTCGGCTAAAACGGATAGGATGAGTATAAAACCTAGTGATTTGCCACATGACGTCGTTGTGCATAAAGTTAACTCTGGTGTACACAAATTTTGTGTGAACAATTTAGTCATTTCATTATTTTTTGTAACTCATTAATTAATTAAAAAAATACACATAGAAATTGTATTTAATGTTGATAGGTGTGTTTATCTTGAGATAGGATTTTCAAAATTTTAATTTAATTAATAGGATTTAAAAAAATTTAATTTAATTATCAATAATAATCAGCTATAGGTTAGGGATTTAACCTCCACAAAATATTGTAGAATATTTTTCATAATGTTTACAAATCAATGGTCATCATTTATCTCAAATTGATTGATTAAAAAAATGTATTATGAACTAATGTCTTATAAAAAGAGTTATGGCTTTTTGCACATGTGGTATTGATAAGTCATGGTATTCACCCATGGAATAATAACAAGGCCTGTTTACATATTAAGAATCTCTATGGTAAAATGGGGGTGAGTTTCCATGGTTAAGAATCTTGTTACATGATTGTGTTAAATGCATATATGTTTAGTTTATATAATATTTATTTTTATAATTAGTAATAATCACATGAAGTAAGTGTTTTGGTATTTATCATGGATTGATGCCTATTGGTGTTTACTAGCCATTTAATATATATGGTTGTGCTAGTGCTAGCACAACCACATTAGAAAATGTCGAAAAGGTATGGCCATCAACACTATTTTCATATTCAAATGGTCTAAAAGTGATGGTAAATGGTGTTTATTGGTGTATATAAACCACATTTACTAATGTGGTTGCGCTAGTTAATGGTCAACATGTGTGGGGAGGATTAGTAGATCATGGTTGATTATGGTTTCTTATGGTAAAATATTTTTAAGTTATGGTTGAAGAGGGTTTATTATGGTCAACATATAGTTGACTATGGATGAACATAGTTGTCTACATCTAACTGTAGTTGACTATGATAGACTATGAGTGACTATCACTAACCATGGTGACTATGTTGACCTATAGTTCACTATGGTGACCATGGTTACCATGTTCATTTATATTGGACCATGACAACCAATAGTTGACTGTGATTGGCATGTTGACCTGTAGTTGGCATATATTGACCATGGATGACAATGGTGACCATTTTGACATTTAGTTGACCATGTTGGCACATAATTGACTACAAGTGACCATGTTGACCTATAGTTGATTGCGGTTGGTCACGGTGACCATTTTGACCATGGTGACTTTGATTGACCATGTTCAACCATTCTAATCATAATTAACCATGGAAAACATGGTTAAGAATGTGTTGAAAATGGTTACTCATTTCACTATGATTAAACAGAGATGACCATGATTAATCATGGTACAATAATGTTGACCATGGTTGACCATAGTTGACTATGGAAAACTATGATTGAGTATGGTTGAACATGGTTAATAACGTTTGATAATTTTTACAATGGTTGATTTCTTTTGACCATGTTTGACCATGTTTGACCTTGGTCAAACTTGATTAACTATGGTAGATCATGGCTGATAATGATTAAAAGTGTTTGACCATGGCTGACAATGGTTGTGTTTATTTGATCATGTTTAACCATGGTTGAGCTTGATTGAACATGGTTGATGTTGGTTAGCATATGGTTTACTATGGGCGTACATGGTTGAATGGGGTTGTCTACATTTACGTATTGATGATTATGGTCAACTATGGTTGGCCCTAATGTCCATTTTGTCTTTTGATGATCATGTTCAATCATGTTGTTCATCGTTGGCTAGGGCTAACCATGTTGAACATGAAGAACATTATTGAATTTCATTTCAGCATGTTTGACCTTAATTGACCATGATTGCCTAACTTGTCTATAGTTGACTATACTTTACCATGGCTGACCATGTTTGACCATGGTCATATGACTTAGTTAAACATGGCTTATGATAGTTTTATTCACAATATTGTGATGCCATTTGTGGACAACCACATTGGAACAATGATTTTTTTTGTCACAAGGTGATGATGTTTATTTTTCATCACCTTCTAATTTTGCTTGTTGTTTTTCATACTATGAAGAAATTTGTTCTCCATCACATTGTGACATTGTTTTTTGCTTTTCATATTGCAACATCATTTGTTGTTTTTTAGATTTCAATGACATTTATTATTTGTGACATTGCGACATCATTTTTTATTCATCAAAATATGACATCATTTTTTGTCCAAGTGTGCCATCATTTGTTTTCGCATGTTGAATGAGCCTAACCACGATTGAACATTTTTTCGTATTAGTAAATATTATAGTTGTATTTTTATAATTAATGATTCATTTACTTATGAAATAGAAATTAGGTTAGTTAGTCTACAAATAGAAATGATTTATTTATTTATAAAATAGAAATTAGGTTAGTCATTAAAAAAATGGTTGTTAAAAAAAATAAAATTAATAATAATAATAATAAAAATAAATAAATAAATGTTGAATCTATCTGGATAGAACCACGACCACCGGCTCTGAAGATGAACCCTAGAAGCTATGCTGCTGCCGCCTCTCCTTCGGCCGCCGTCGGGCCCCTGCTCGGCCCTGCCGATGTTGGAGAAGCGTGTCTCAGTCGGGGATTGCTGGTCCATGCGATCATCTCTATTTCGAATGTCTCCAAGCGCCTTTCAAGAGCTCCCCTCCCTCTGTTTTGGGCCAAAGAGAAATCTTTTTCGACAATGTTCTCCATGGAATGCCAAGGATCAAATCTCACAATAACAAATGCTGAGGGTGAATGGATTCCAGGCCTCCCCAACGACATTGCTATCCGCTGCCTGGTAAAGCTCAGCACCGGCAGCCGTGCCATTGCCTCTGCCATTTTCAGTGTATGGAGATTGGCCCTGGACCCTTGCCTCGCCTTCATGTCGGAGGCTCGAGTCGCGCTGGGCGCCTTTGGTGACAACTACCTCTTCCTCGCTTTCCTCCAGCAAAAGGACAACCGCATTATTCTCCAGCGCGACCTGTTTGATCTGGTGCAGATGAAAGGGAAAATCACAGAAGACCCACTCTTGTTATCCCATGTGACCGAGGGCGGGTCGGAGTCAGCGAGGGACATGGTCTCCGGGGGTTTATTAGCAGAACAGCTCGACGGCTACGCTAAGTTGATCCTCCACCTGGAGCAGTCCTCCTTCAAGAGCTTCAGCTATTACCCCCCGGTGGCCGCCATTAACGGGTCAATGCACAGATCTGAATCGGGCGTCTTGACCACGGATGGCAGTCAGCTGCTCAGATCTGCCATTGAACCACCAGATCAGAAGCCCAGAAGAACAAGAAGCCTTAAAAACTCTCAGATCTGTGGGCATGCAAACCATCGGCAGAAGCCTTTTCCTCCCCCTCTGCCTCCAGTGCGTCAAGAGATAGGAGACCCTACAGCCTCTGGCCCTGTGCTGCTTCAGAAAGTTTCTGAAAATTTCTCTGCCCCCTTTCAAGTTCAAATCACACAGATCTCAGGCAAAACCATCACACAGATCTCAGATTTGGTGCAGAATCTCAAAGTAAATCTGGAACGTCGATTCGGGATCCCCTCTGCCCTACAGAGACTTATATTTCAAGGTAAACAACTCGATGATAATCTTCCCCTCTCTTCTTACAGCATAAAAAATAATAGCTCTTTAGTGTTTTCCCTTCGTTTGAGAGGTGGCGCTGCAGGTCAATCTTCTTCTGCTCCTCCCTACTCCTACAAAGCTGCAGTTCGCTCTGAGATACCCAACTCCCCTGAACCTCCCAAACCTAAGCCTTTTCTGGTTGACAAGCTAGAGGAGGTCCCCTCTGTTGAGATCTCCCACTCTGACCTTGCAGATGACATTCAAAGATTTGTTGAAAGGGCCATCATTTGCAGATTCAATGGGCTTTGGCCTCGCTCTAAGGACCTTTATGACTGGATCAATGACAACTGGACTCACCATTGCAAGGTCTGCTTCTGCTCAAAAGGATATTTTATAGTTCTGTTCGACAGTCTCAAGCACTATGAAAAGGCCTTAGAAGAAGGTCCTTGGTTCATGGGTTCAGCAGGACTCTTCATAACTCCATGGTTCTCAGATTTTGACCCAGCTTCTGCAGTCATTACCAAAGCCCCTGTCTGGATCAGACTCCCAAACTTTCCAGTTCACCTGTGGCATACAGCAGTCTATAGGAGCATAGGCAACACCTTGGGCAACTTTTTAATGGGAGATTACAGGCGGGAACAACAAGGTCTCTACACATATGCTAGAATATGTGTGGAGCTATATCTAAGCAAGGGACTACCAGAGCAAATCAATCTCAAGATCAATGACTCTGTCTGGACCCAGAACCTGGATTATGAAAACACCGCCTTCCGCTGTTACCACTGTCACCTAACAGGGCACCTGCAGAATTCCTGCCCATCGCTGTCAGCAAAATCAAAAAAGGGCATCTCTACAAAGTCCAAACCCAAGCGTTGGACCCCTTGTTCTCCGCCGCCAGCAGTGAGCTCGGAGTCCTCAAGCTCGGAAGATGAGGACAGTGATTCAGAACCGGACCAGGTGCCTCAGACGATGGATCCGTCCACAGATACAACTGTGCACAACACTGTCACAACAATCTCCTAGAAACGTGTCCATGAGACCTCCTCTTCTGAATCAGATAAGGAGATCTCCCTGATGGAGAATTCCAGTCTTCAAGTTGTTTTAGCTCACATTCCCCAGGATGGCTGGATAAAAGTCAATACAAAGAAAGGGAAAAAAAACCGTGTTGAGGTCACTGCCCCTGTGGGGTAATAGTCAGTTTTTGCTCTCAAGTTATTTGTTGTAGCTCCGTGATTGGTTCACTCCTTCTCCGAGACCGAGGTTGATAGTTTCATCATTTCCGGTTTGCCGATTTCTTGTCTCTCATGATTGTACTATATTTTACTTAATAGAAATAGTTTAATTTTACTGAGAAAAATAAATAAATAAATAAATAATATATATAATAATTTAATATTATTAGATAAATAATTATAATTTTATTTATTAGTTTTTATTTGACTCTGGTCTTGCTTAATATTACCAATAAATAATTTCTTAGTGAGTTATTATAGTAAGTAATATCTATATATATATATATATATATATATATATATATATATATATATATATATATATATATATATATATATATATAATTTTAATTTTAATAATTAATAAATAATTAGATATTCATAACTAACGACTAATTTTATAACAGTGAGTCTTCTGATTATAATTTAAAAATAAAAATAAATTAATTAAATAACTAATTTCCTAACGGCTAGTTTTTAATGCCTAATTCTGGACTCTAATGCATCCTTGCTATTTATTCATTAGGATCTATAGATATTTTCACCTTTTTCTTGAGGATGAACCACATTAGTTGGTTCGAAACGTCGACCAAATAATATTGATGTGACTAATCCAAAAGACTTGCTTACTATATTATGTATCACAAAAGCCTAAGATCTAACATTTTTTGGTATTGTTGACCATGGTTAAATATGGTTGGCTACAATTGACCACAAATGATAATGATTAATAATGTTTGACAGTGTTAAAAATGTTTAACTATGTTTGACAATGATTGCATTTACTTGACGATGTTTGATCATTGTTGAGCTTAGTCAAGCATGTTTACTTTGGTTAACATATAGTTGACTATGGGTGTATGTGGTTGATCATGGTTATTTTTTCTTACCTACAAATGATTGTGGTTCACCATGATGTCCATGTTGACTTTATTTGACCATGTTCAACCATGTTATCCATGGTCGACCATAATTAACCATGTTGAGCACAAACAACATTATTCAACATGGTTTGACTATGTTTGAACATTAGTTGACTATGGTTTCCCAGGATGTCTGTGATAGACTATCCTTTATCATGGATCACCATGTTGAGTGTTTTTACGATGCTCAGCTAAGGTTCAATGATGGTTGAATTAGTTAAAGAAGGTTCGCAATGGTTTTGTTCATCACATTGGAATGTCGAATTGTGATGACATTTGTGGATTGTGATATTGTGACATCATTTGTTATTCATCACTTTCCAACATTATATGTTCATTACATTGTGACAACTTTTTTCCTTTGTCACATTACAAAATTGTGGGTTGGTCATCACATTGCAACATCATTTGTTGTTCATGAAATTAGTACGTCACTTGTTGTTTGTGACATTTTGATATTTTTGTGTTTCATCACATTATGAAGCATAACACTCTATATAATAAAGGGGGAGTAAAAAGAGAAACATATTTCTAGGAAAGAAGAAATACATTGGTAAGATTGTCAATAATAGATTGATGCTGGGGCTGGTAGATATTGAGTCGAGCCTATGATTTCTAGGAGAGTTGTTCTCCATGCCTTTGTTTCATGTTTGTTGAACTGAAAAGAAGGAGCTAAAAAAATATTCTTGAGATAAAAGGTATGCACCTTAGCCTTCTCCTTTTCAGGTATTACATGTGGTTTTAGACCCACGTTGAAACTCTAGGTACTATGGGAAATACAATTTTAGACCTAATATTATTATGAAATATATTGCTAAACCTTTTGTATTGGTTATTATTGTTCTGTATATATATATATATATATATATATATATATATATAGATTATGAAATCTATCATTAAACTTTAATATATGCATGAAGAAGTCATGCTATAAAAAGGTCATACTTATTTTGATTTTTTATTTGTTTAATTAGTAATTATATTCTCATATGTTTTTGAAAGATATATTTTGAGATATTAGGTGAAAGAAAAAATTGAATGAAAAATTACATAGATTTAAGTCTATTCATATCTATTTGCAATCATAACATAGATCTAGGCATAAACAATCTACTTGATTTGTAAACAATCATACATGTGACTTATGAAATGGGGTTTTTTGTATTGATACAATATTTAAAGGCATTCTCAAAATTTAATTGTTAATCACTCACTATTTTTCTCCAATCTCCATTGGTGAAACCTATCAATCCATCTTACTCATTTATTATTTTGGAATATTTTATGGCTTTCCTTGATATTTGATCTGAAGATAAAAAATGAATTTGTCTATTTATATTAACTCCAAGTTGAAGCCACTATGGATTTATAAGCTACACAAGCTCATTCCCTCACTTAACATTGATGAACGTATGTAGCACCACTTCCTTTCTAGTAGAAAACGACCTTGCATCTAGATCAAGATTGCCCCTTCAGTGACACAAGCACTTGTCATAAAATCATTTGACACTAGATCTGTTGCTTTCCCACATACTCAAGTTAACAATTAATGCCTCCATGCCATTTAAGTCATCTTTATTTACATTATATCATATTGTTGTCTTCGATAGATTATGATAGAAAATTGCAACAAGATGAATGATGAAGAATAACAGTTCATTTAGGGTTTTCTAGTACTTTATTTCTATGAATTGAATTATTGTTTAATATGACTTGTGAAAATAATTTCCAAATTAAAATTGTTCACAATTCTGGTTATTACATGTGGGATCAGAATATTAGAAAGACTATTTTTTCTTTTCTCATTATAACTTTTTCAGCCATAAACAGATAAATACCCATAGACAATGTCACTCCAAACATAGTAATTTCCATCTTCTCTTCAAAATCTTAGAAATTAAATATATCTCTTAGATATTTTCAAAATCATCATCGTAGTAAGTTTACAAATATCCAGAATAAGTCAAGAAATCACATGGATGATCTATCGAATTGCTACATTTTGAAGCTCCTTGATCAAAGGGTTCAATAGCTAATTATTTGGTTTTTACTATATGTCATTTAGTGTTTTGAAATGTTAGGAAGATTGCTTATATTTTCAAGGTTCACTTTAATTTAATGATTTTTACTTTTAGTTGAATGAAATTATTCATATTGAAGTCTTCAAAGATTGTTGTCTCTTTGCATCTTTGTCTTCAATACCTGCTTTCTCTATGGATTGACACTGGTAACATTAATCTGAATGATTTAATGAGAAATCAACTACTTGTGGGTTTAACTAACTTAGATCCATTTAACACTGGATATATCATGCGTCAAGTGGGATCAAATCCCTCAATGTGCAGACATTTCATCAACTTCTACACTCCAAAAAGAAGTTTTGCACCTCGAGGGATTTGATCCCTCTCAGTGCATGATAGATCTGATGTTAGATGGATCTAGGTTGTTTCTAGTTGAGGGAAACAATGTCAGATTTCTATATTATCATTATTATGTATATGTTTGAGATAAATTTCAAAATTCACATTATGTTTTATCTTCTTGGTATGACCATATCATTCTCTTCTTTAATTTAGTCTTTGATTCTTGCCTGGAATGGTTTGTACATCTATGTTAGGAGGCTTTGAGTGGTTTGTATGTTTACGTCTTTGAATTTGGATGCTAATGTTTGTCAATATTACCATTTTTGTGGTATATTTTTATACGTTTATGTAATTTTCTATTAGTTATTAGTTGGTGATGAAGAATGGACACAATATTGTCAATAGTTTGTAGGAGGATTGATACTGCAAATCTATTTCATTTAATTTTAGGTGTCACAACTTATTACAAGTAATTAATTATTAAGAGTGTCCCTCTAAGTATTATAAATATATCTAATTATATTATATCCATCTAAGACCAGATTTTCCATTGTGTGCACACAATCAAATAGGATTATAAATCGACATCTACACTAAAATCAATGCATCTAGTGCAAGTAATCAAATCGGATTAGAAGTCATCATCTGCACCGAATTCAATGCATCTAGTACAAGTAATCAAATAGGATTATATATCAACATGTACATTGAAATCAAGGCATGTAGTGCAAGAAATAAATTAGGATTAGAAACAATCATCTACACTGATTAATGCATCTTGTTGGCTTGTTGGGGCCAAACCTAGGTTTAGAAGTGATTTAGCCTAAAAAATCCTGAAACTACCATCACTTTCGGCAACAGTTTGCGGTGCGTGGACTCAGTTATCACCTGAGGTAGTATGGGAGGGTTCTGGAACTAGGTTTCCACACCCTAGGGATGTCTTGATGATGTCTGGGAAGTTCGCGCACTGATACTGCGTGCTTGCGCTTCTCCACGCAGCTGTCTAACCTTCGTGTAGCTCTATGAAGAGCGAGAAGTGGCTCTGTCTAGATCCTCTATCCTTATTGTGTTGTTATTATAGATCTAACTTAAATTTGGTGGGTCCAGTAGTCTTATTAATCATTCCACATTCATAACAAGTGCGCACAATAAAAAACTGTAACAAGATGCATAAGACTATAACAAAAGCATAAACACACAGATCTATGAGCAGATGCACAATATTACAGAATCAACTTATCTTTTATTAAACTTCTATTCCATCACAATCGCAACTTCTCCTTGTGCACTCAGTTGTAGGGGTTCACGCACACAACTGCAGACTCTACTAGGCCTATGCGCACTCAACTGTAGAGCCTCTTTCTACTACTATGACCCAAGACTCAGACTTATAGACTCAAAGAGAATATCGCATTCAAAAACCCATAGCACTTAAGATCAACTCTCAACTAATGTCTACCCTTATAACCTCACTCTATTTATACGTTCCCATGGTTTGCCGACCATGGCTAGGCCAACACATTCTATATTAAATTACAATATTTTTAGGGTGAACTACCCTAGACTCTCATGCTTCGCACCCGCATTTTGCGGGGTCTTTACATTACATTGACCCAAAACTAGGCTTTAAGCCCAAAAATCTGCTATGGGGGGATCCACTGCCCACAGGCCCCCAACACAATCATAGTGACTCGTCCCGAGTCACTCAGCTGGTGCAGTGATCTTTGCTCGGAGTCCATCCAGCAACTTTCGTGCTTCGCCGATGTCTGCCACACATTCCTCGATTGTTTGCTGTATGAATTGTGTGTGAATCTCTAATGCATCATTGCTAGAGGCACCTTCTTTCCTTTTCACATATGTATCCTGCGTTTGGGCTAGCTTCCCCTCGATCGTGGTGGTGACAATGAACGCTTCCTCGAGCCAAGGCTAGATGCATGCTTTAAGCCCTGCTTCTTTCTGGCATGCGGTGTCCACCTGTTCTTTCAGATCTTGGGCCTCCCTCATCTTGGCCAATCGTTGAGTAAGGGCGACTCTCTGCGCGGTCCCTCGAACATTGTCATAGGCTTGCTGCAACTCCCGTGCTTATGTCTCTAACTGCTGTAGCATTGGGTCGTCCTGCAGTGAAGTGAGCATGAACAAGGACTGATCCAACAGTCCCATGCAGTCCTATACAACGTGCTCTATCACTTCCATTACCTATTGAATGGTGTGGTGGTGCTACTCTCTGACTTCCGGGGTTGTAGAGGGTTGCGCCTTCAGTCACAGCTCCGCAATCTGTAGGTCCAGCTCCAACTAAACCTTTGTAGCCTCCTCTTAGGTCTTGTGGACTCCAGCTACTAGTTGGTGAATCATTTCCATGGTGGTGAGTGTCGTTAGCATGAACAACTCTGGTATGCTGCTATAGGCCTCCTACATGGCCTGTTCTAATCCCTGGTTTTGTGTGATCAGGTTGTCATGCAACAGGCTAAGCTATTCTAAATTTACCTTCTGTTCACTCAATACTTGGAGAGCGTGGTCCTCCCTGGTGTGAAGCTTAGTAGTTACCCCATCCTGTAGCTGGTATAGGGTTTCTCTGGGAAGGGCGGCCAAATTCAACCCTTAGCCCCTCATGTTACCTTTGGCTTCTACTAAGATGGTGCCCTCTGGTAACACCAAGGTGTTCTTTGTGCAGGCGGGCAACATCTGCTCAGCTTTGGATGCACCTTCTGCAAGGTGCGATGTCATCACTCCTGGGGGTCACACCTGTAATGCCTACAACTGCGTTTTGAGTGCTCCCAACACAATTGTCTGCTCCATCATTAGTTCTTCAAGAGTATCCTTAGTGACATCATGAACTAGTTCGCCACTGTCAAGAAGGGCTCCCTCAGAGGTCTTCGTTGTCTTTGTCTTCTTCCATGCGGTTGGCTTCTCTTGGACACACGACCTCTTGAGTTGGGTCGATTTTGTTGTGTGTTCTTCTGCCTCAGCATCCCCATGTATGTCCTACTCTGTGGACATTTCTTGACCTTCCTCGGTCTCTTTGGTGGGTGTGGTTGCAGTTTCTGTCATTTGCGTTGTCGCTGTTGCCTCATCCACCTTCCGGTGTGTGGCCACTTCTTGTTCCTGGTGCTTTCTTTCCACTAGCTTCACGACGCACAGCTTGGTCTCCCTCTTCCGCTGCTGTGCTATGATATTTTCCAATTCTGCCAAGTCTGGGCCGCGCCACTCTAGAGACCATGATGCCATCATGTTGAAGATTGCATCATCTGTTGTAATGAAATGCAACTTTACTCATGCTCGTGCTAGATCCTTGCCCACCCAGATATACAGGTTATGCATATCTGCCTTGAATTCTGCCACACTTTACAAACTGTTATATACTATCGGGGACAAGTGCAGCCTGTAGTAGATACTGATCCTACGCGTAACTTCCGTGTTGTGCAACTCCCATATAGACTCGTTTATAGTCCCGCGCCCTATTTCAACTGCTTGGAGCACTAAGACTATGCTTCCTATGGATAGTCAGGTGGTCGCACTATTTGTATGAGGCTTCAAGTCACCTTTTATTCCAATCCGTGGGCCTCCCTTAGTTACCCTCATACCTGTCAATGCCTCGCGTTCTTCCTTATGCGGTGTGCTTCCTTGGTGACTTTGTCTGATAAGGTGCGGTCGTAGCCATGGCAGTATAGTTGAAAACTCTCGTCAAAAATCTTCTACTGTGGTGGTAGGTTTACCCATACGTGGCACTGTCCTTCTGTCAACACATAATGCTTGAGAGATTTTGGTTTCCAGCTTCTTGATATCCTTATCCATTAATATGCTTTCCCACTTTAGTCATACCCGATCTTCTTCGAGTTGGTGAAGCTCAACGTTCCCTTACTGAATGGCTTCTTGAATCTACATATGTTCATCCTCGCACGGCTACATAATCTCTTCGCTCTGGTCTCTGCGCCTTGTCGCAATTATAGGAGTGATTGCTTGAGGATTCTTTCTCAAAGCCATGGCCTCGACTCTGCCCATCGTCGTCATAACCATTTCCATGCTTAGGTTCTTGCACATGGCCCTATAGGCCCATTGGACCGCTGGCACGCGCAGGTCCCAATCAGTTCATCCCATCTGGTAGACTTTGTTCATAATTCCACATAGTTTTGTCAAGGCTCTGACATGGAATGTTTGTCACTTTTCCTGCTGCCACATCGGTTTCTGAATTTTGATCTTTAGTTTGGGACGTGCTTTCACAGCATACGTCTGCACCCATCGACACAGGTGGGCGCGCAAACTACTTTGTCCTGGCTACTCAACTCGTGTTTGACGCTGGGGACTTCCAAACCATAAGCGCATCCATCTTCTACATTCGCACCGGTTCCCCATAGTCTTCTGATGTGTACTCCACCATCATGTGTCTTTTGCGTGCAACACCCATTCTAGTGCATCGTACAGCTGTTGTTTCGGTAGTGCACTTTCAAATTTGTCTAAGAATTCATCCACTCCTGTTACCCGATCATATGTTGGCAGTTCCCTTGCTTCGGTCACCCCACACCACAGTGATCTAATAATCATGTTGCAGTTCCGCATTGTCACTTCGTGCAATCGATTATTCCAACGTTCTATCTCTTCATCTGAATATGAAGTACAGGAACTGTCTTGCTCCCATGAGATTCTCCCATCTGCAATCTCGTTTACCTGATCCTGGTCTTACACCGTTATCTGTAAATGCAATCTAGCACATTTTCGATGTCATCATCGCGGACAGGTTCAGTGTAGCGTGCTCCTTCTGCTAGATCTAGCGGAACTACTACACGTAGAGGCTTTTTCTCGAATATCATCTTCTCCTCTTTCAGGTTGATGACTCCATTAATATCAGTTGCCCAATCTATCCCTAGCAATGCGGGGTAAGGGTTGTTGTCATCCACAATCTCTATTTCCTCAAAGTTTGTGTACGTGCTTGCACCTTCGATATCCACTGTTACCCCTTGCAACCTTCCCATGGGCAAGATCTTTTGTTGGTTCACCATTCGTAGTTGAATAGGGGACCACTACAATGTGGGCCTACCCATGCGTTCCCATGTCTGCTTTGGTAACACATTCGTGTCTGAATCGAGGTCTAGAATTACCTGATCCATTTCAAATTCTCTAATCTGCGTCGTCAATCTCATTTCTCTCTTGGTTTCCAATGCATGCTTTCCCAACTTCTGGACTACGCTCAATTCGCCTGACCTTGCGCACTTAGTTATCAACTCCTGTAGTCCTTTCACTGCCTTATTATCACACAACAATTTCATGCATATCTCTAAAATGGTAGTTAACATAGAAGGATCCATCCCTGTCTGTGTTTGATCCTTACTACCTAGAGTAGAGGCGTCCATGAAGCTCTTCTTAGCTTCCATAAATGTCTCCTTTGAGCATTCCATGTCAAACTCAGATTCCTTTCTAGGAGCCCTACGAACCCAGGTATCTTCCTCGGGCTGCTTCCCCTTGTCTTCCCCTGTGGTTGTGCCAATTTTGAGCATCATGTTCATGTTGAGGTCTTCTTCGCACGGTTTAGACCTCATCATTTGGATATTCTAAGTCGGAGTAGGCTATACTACCCCTTTCTTGTGCATCTGTGCGATCAACGTAGGATAATCTGCCATTTCATGATCAAATTGAGAACAGTACGAAGAAGATATTCTCGTTGGGTTAGTACAATCACAAGCGTAGTTCCCTGGTCCTTTGTAATTGTAACAGATTAAATGTCCTTGGCCCCTTCCTAGCCCCATTCCTCCTCACCTTCCACCTCAGCCCTCAAATCCATCACGCGCCCTCCTCGTGGCTTGGTTCAATCCTCGTGTTTCTATTTGCATTCTATATACTGGGGTTCACTCCATCATTAACTCATAGCTACGACAAGTACACTCGTCGTGGCTCACTAATCTACAAAAATTGCAAAACAGTTGTTGGGGAGTCTGTGTATACTTTTGTAACAAATGACAATTGTTTGTCATGTGCTTTCCTCCCACCTCATAGATCACACACCAGAGTGCGGGTGCCGCACTTGGCTCTGCCTATGCCTTGGATTCAACAACATTAGTCCTCCTCCTACCAAGTAGCTTGCGAAGACTGGGCATAGCTCTTTGTCATGGCCCTGGCCTTTGCATTTTATGCACCACACTTCTTCACGTGCCTTTAGCCAGGGTACCCTATTGTGCTTCAAGCTCTGCATTTCCATGCAGAGATTCTGAAGCTACACGTGGATCTATTAAACTCCCAATCCTGAATCTTATAATGTTGTTTCATGCAACCTCAATGCTATTTCCAACGCTTCCACCTGGGTTGACAACTTCTGCTATGACAAAACTGCCCTTAGGTGTGGTGCCAAAGACACCACAAACCATGCACGACGTTGTGCATCCGTCAGCGTCATATTAGCCTCGCAGATTGTACTCTTAAGCCTTTGATCCAGACCCCAGTGGATCTTGCCTAGAAGCATCACAATCTCTTTAAACCCAATGATTGATTGTGTCTCTGATTTTGGCAGGCTAAATTCTATGTTCAGTGCATTCTAGATCTTTGTTATTCCTGCATTTGGGTGATCATTCAAGTGCTTGATATACCAAGTCAGTGCACTATCCTGCAACGCGCTCACCAATGTGGTCTTCTTAATGCTATCATCTGTGACTCCTTGTGCTTCCCACATTGCTCTTACCATGAACTAGAATTGGTCCAGATCCTCATTCCCTACTCCTCTGAATACAGGTAGCTCGATTGCGCTAGCCATGCTAAATCATGGGGGTGGTGAAGGTGGGGTGGGTGAAGATGGAGGTGAAGTAAGTGAAGCAAGTGATGGCATAAGTGGAGGTGATACTTGCGAAATGCGCTGCTTTATCAAATTGACCGCACTTCTTGAAGAAACCCAAGCGCGCTCTTCCTCTCTCTCTCGCGAAGGTGAAATTAAAGGACTATTCCCTAATACTTCGATCCCTTGTAGATTTTTTTGCTCCGCATCATTCCAATCATTAATGTATTCGCATAACCCACTTTTCACATAACAACATCTTAATCTAGGTATTCATGGATTTGATTTGCCTACCTTGCGATCCCTTGAGAAAACATCGTTTTGCTTCGTTATAGCTCACAGTCGTGTCTACCGCAAACTCAATGATAAATCCCCTATTATCCGGTCAAGCCAATGGTCCATGGCCCACGCGATCTTATCTTCTGATGCCTCTAGTTTGTGCACTAACTTTGGAATCCACACTATCAATTGATCGAGCTTATACCATCCCTGGCTATTAACTAACCTAGTGATCCAATCATATAGCTTTGAAGAGAAGGACGTGAAGAAGATCCCGTGGATTTCCGTATATACGTAGTGAACCAGCCACCTCTTCTCGGATATCTATGGAGTTTTGTTTTCCTGTGTCACAAACTCGTGAAGCTTCTAATCCAACCAATCTTCAATTTCCTTCTTCATAGGATTTCAGTGTTCTGACATCAGACATCCCTTAGGCAGATCCCGCTCCCAGCAATGGAACCATTTGTTGGCTTGTCGAGGCCTCACCTAGGTTCATAAGTGATTTAGCCAAGAAAATACCAAAACTACCAGCCCTTTCGGCAATAGTCCGTGGTGCATAGACTGAGGTCTTACCTGAGGTAGTATGTCAGGGTGCTAGAACCAGGTTTCTGCACCCTAGGGATGCCTTAATGAAGTCTAGGAAGTTCGCGAACTGATTCTGCATGCTTTTGCTTCTCCCTGTAGTTGTCTTACCTTCGTGTAGCTTTGTAAAGAGCGCGAAGTGGCTCTGTCTAGATCCTTTATCCTTACCATGTTGTCATGATCGATCTAACTTAAATTTGGTGGGTCTAATAGTCTTATTAATCATTCCACATTCATAAGAAGTGCACGCAATCATAAACTGTAACGAGATGCATAAGACTATAACAGAAGCATAAACACACAGATGTACGAGTAGATGCACAATATTTCAAAATCAACTTATCTGTTATTAAACTTATGTTCTGTTACAATCCAAACTCTGCCCTATGCACTCAGCTGCAGGGGTCGATGCACACAGCTGCAAACTCTACCAAGCCTCTGCGCACTCAGCTGCAGGGTCTTTTCTACTAATATGACCCAAGACTCAGACTCAAAGACTCAGAGCACATATTGCATTCAAAAACCCATATCACTTAAGATTTAGAGCCTCACCTGTTTATACATTCCCATGGTCCGTGGACCATGGGTAGGCCAACACATTCTATATTAAATTACAATATTTTTATCACGACCTACCCTAGACTCTCTCACTTTGCACCTGCATTTTGTGGGGTCTTTACATGACATTGACCCAAAACTGTATTTAAAGCCAAAAAATCCTCTAGGGGGGGATTCACTACCCAACACATCTAGAGCAAGCAATGAAATAGGATTAAAAATCAACATTTACACTAAAATCAATGCATCTAGTGCAAGATATCAAATAGGATTAGAAATCATAATCTACACTAAAATTAATGCATTTGGTGCAATAAATATTCTTCCCTCTCTCCCCCCTCCATCTAATATTGATTTTTTTCTAATAGCTTACAGTCTCAAGATTAACAACATCTAATCCACATAATGAAAGCAATAAATAGTATTAGAAAACAACATCTACACCGAAATCAATGAATCTAATGTAAGCAATCAAATAATATCATAAATCAACATCTACACTGAAATCAATGCATCTAGTCCAAGCAATCAAGTAGGATTAGTAATCAACCTCTACTTTGAAATCAATGAATGTAGTGCAAGCAATCAAATAGGATTAGAAATCATTAGCTACACTAAAATCAATGCACCTAGTGCAAGAAATATTCTTCCCTCTCTCCCCCTCCATCTCTTCCCTCTCTATCTCAGCCCCCCAAAGACACACACTCTTTCTCTCTCCATACATATCTATCTCTCCCTCCCTACTTCCCTTTTGTCTATCTCTCTCTTCTTCCCTCTCTTCACGTCCCATCTATATCTCTATCGCCCTCTGCCTCTCTTTTGTCAATCTATATCACCCCCAAAACATACACACCCTTTCTCCATATCTATCTATCTCTCCCTCCCTCTTCCTCTTCCTCCCTCTTCCCCTTCTTTCCCTATCTACCCCTTCTATATCTCCTCCCTTTGCATGCTCTTCGCCCTCCCTCTCTCTCTATCTCCCTTATCATTCCCCCTCTCTCTCTCTCTCCACCTTTCTTTCTCTATGTCCTTCTTCTTATCTCTGTCTATCTCCCTCCCTATGTCCTCTCTCTCCCTTTCTCTCCCAACTCCTTATGTCTCCCCCCTCCCACTCTCTCTCTCTTCGCCCTCCAATTCTATCACCATCTCCCTTCCTCTATCCTTCTCTCCCCCCTCTCTTCCATCTCTCTTTAGTTATATCTCTATATCACCCCGAAACATACACACTCTCTCTCCATCTCTCCCTTGTGATTCCCACTCTCTCTCTATACATTTTTCTCTTGATATGTTTTTTGCTTCACTCCCTTTCTCCCCCTCCAGCTCCATCTCTTTGTCCCTCCCTCTCTATCCTTCCTTCTCAGGTCATCTCTCTTATCCTTCTCCTTTCGCTTGCTCTCTCTCTCTCTCCGACCTCCAACCTTGTCGCTATCTCCCTCCCTCTCTCCTCCTCTCTTCCCCCTCCATCTTCGTGTCTCCCTCTCTATCTCTCTCTTACCCTTCTATCCCTCTATCACTCATCTCTTTTTTTCTCTCTTCATTGCTCCTATCCCCTCCTTCAATTTATCTCCATCTTTCAATTGTCACTCCCTCTATATCTCCACCTATATCACTCTATGTTTTTGTTCTCCCACCATATATGTCTAGAGTTAATATATATCATGATGTATTATAATATAAAAAATTGAATATTATATTAAATTTAATATTGTATTAACCTAAATTTATTAAATTTAATAATATTAATATCGATATTAGATTTAATGATGTTTTTTACATGGCATGATAACAAATTTTATAATAAACTATATCAAATCAATATTTTGAAATATTACAACTTCGATGCTGAAATATTTCTATTTAAAGATTTTAAAATAATCATAGGATATGGTTTTTCTTTTTAAAGTTTCATTTTAAAAATATTTAATTAAAAGAAATATTAAAAGATTTTGGATTAGGATTTTCATTCTTTTTGCTGAACTAACGTTTTTCCTTTGATTTAAGAAACAATATTAGCTTTAGTAAAGAGTAACGATGTTTAAAATTTTACCTAATTTGGAATTTTAATGTGGTAAATTATTTTGTTAAAGGAAAATATATGAACCATTCAAAATTACCTATATCATAAATGAATTATTAAACACATGCGATAAACAGTTAATTATTTTAATAACTAATGTTAGTCTATTAATAAGATTACAAAGTTATATATAATCTAAAGATTCAAGTTATATATAATTTAAGATTCAACAATATTTTGGTCAACATTAGAAAAAGACATTTTTATTATTTTTTAGGGACGTGACATACTTATACGTTGGGGTCTAGGTTATAGAACGTGCCTCTCAATAGAATAATTTGTTTCTATTTTAATAAGAATATTAAGCAAAGTGGCATTGTTCTTTAAACCATTAAAGTAGTCATTGTATTTTGTTTTTCTTCTTTGATGTTTCGGCTTGCTTCTTTTGGGATTTGAATTGTATTATGTCGAACTGAGAACCCATTTCTTTGGTAATGCAGCCCCAGTCTAACACATGAAAAGTACTTATGATATTAAAATGTTTGCAATCTCATAGGTTTCTACACCAAGGGCGTTGCCCATTGATAATGGGCAATTTAACAAAAATCCACTGAAGGGCTTGAATTACCACTTCAAACTGTGAATAACATTATTGTGTTTCAACAAATCTAGGTTGACATTTAAATCTTGTATGGACGTGAATTCCTTCTCCAATTGTTCCAATAATGGTTATTTCCGTAATACTTTTGTAGTTGTATAGAGATCCAACATTTGATTTCAGAGTTATTTTGTATCCATGATGAAGGAAATTTATTTATATATACATAGCGAGAGGGAAATAATTTAAGTTCGTTTAAGTCTATTAGTTGATTTCTTAGATATAAATATTCTATAGAGATGCAATAGTTAGCGATTTAATCTCCTCGTCTCATATGCAAGGGGGAGGAATGAAGATGGGCTTTCCAGCTTTGGTAAGGCTAAATCGATTAGAAGAGAGATCATGTATCGATGATTTGGCTCATGCTCATCCTTCTCGGGGGAAAGACTAAAGGATATTTTGATTGGAAGGAAACCATGAGGTGTTCTTCTCAGCCCGGGCCCGAGCCGAGGTGCTTCTACTTTTGTTTGTTAGGTGTCATAGTTATTTTGAGTTCTAGTTTAATTATATATTGCTATATATTTCCTTGTATCTTATGTAATCTATTTAGTTGTTCCTGAGTAATTTGAAGAGCTAATTCACTCAACTTCTAATTTGCGTTTATTCTTGTTTGTGTTTTATTCTTCTTGATTCTTTTCATGGTATGAGAGTGCAAGATTTCATAATACTCCTTGAGAAAATCATATAAAATTCATGTGTTCTCAAAGGTAAAAGATTAGAGAACAAGAACACGGGAAGTAGAAATCACAAGAAAAAGTCAGTTGAGAATTATTCTTAAAATACCTGAGGTCCTATCATCAAAACCGAGTAACCAAGAATAGTGCATTGACATCATACCTCATAAGTAGAGCATATTTTGTTGTAACTGTGCAACAATTTAGCTCCAAACATAGTGACAGTACATCGAAAGGTGCGAAGAACTATTCATAAAATCTCTGACCCATCGCAGCCTCTCGACGTCTAAAGGTGCGACTATCTCCAATTAAGAAAGGGTCCATTAAGTTCAACCTTCAATTCCAAAAAAGCAAAAGAAGTCCAAGGAAAACACGAAAAGCCACGTGTCAGTTGTTTTTATTGTTTAAGAAAAGGCCGTTAAAAAAAAAAACAAAAAAATAAATTAGAGAGGAAGTTCATAGATTGTTGGATTGACTTTATTATGAAGTCTATTATATAAAAGGAAGAGTTTTGTTTGCAAGTTTCATTTGTCAATGACATTATAAGAGGTTTTTTATATAATATAAGTTTGAAAAAGAGGATATTTAATGTTTAAAAAACAATGTTTATTAAAAAAAATGACATTGTTCATTGTTTATATTGGGCATTGTTATATTGGGAATTATATCTAAAAAAGGGGTGCGATCACATTTTAAAAAATGGTTTCTTCAGGTGTTTTGCCACGAACACCGGTTGTGTTCAGGAAAAAATTTGAATATTGGTATGAAAATTTTATACAAGTCCAAGATTGTTGGGATACATCATAGAATGATTAAGTACAACCAACCCAAGAAGCATTATGAGTGATGACCAATAACTAGATAAACACAGCTGCCGAATTGAGAACGAAAGAACATCAAACTAAATGTTGGATCTAGAATTTTATTGATGACTCATCTTTGATAAAGTAACTGGCACAATAACAACAAAAGATGCTTGGGATATTCTCAAATTTACATATCAGGGTAATGATACAATTAAGGTTGTTAAATTGTAGACATTGCAAAATCAATTTGAATCTCAGAAGATGGTTGACACAAAAAATGTTGATCAATTTTGGACTCGACTCATAAGCATCATCAATCAAACTAAGCTTATTAGTGAAACAATTGTAGATCAGAATATCGTTGAAAAAGTCCTGCAAAACCTACCATAGAAATTTGAAATGGTTGTAATAATGATTCTAGGATCGAAAGATATTACAACTCTATCAGTATATTATTTGACTCGATTGCTTCTGTCACACCATAACCTAGGATAAGATTCCATGGAACAATATTTCAAGACATAAGCCTCACTTCACAGAGGTAGAGGCAGAGGCAGATATATAGAATGTCATCATGTAGCATAAGAACCAGGGGAGTCGAGACCGTCCCAGAACCAAACACAAATAAGAAAAAAATGGAGCAACAAATCTAATGTCTAGTGTTATTATTGCAAGAAATTTGGACATTATGAACATGAATTCTGAAAGAAAAAATTAAATCAACAAAGAGGTGGCGTAATACCTTCAATAATGAAGGAGAATCCTCTGAAGCTATGTTTCATTCCTACCATTTTTCTAAAGATAATCATAACGAGGACCTTTGGATGTTGGACGATGGTTACAACAACCACATGACACGTAACAAAAATTTGATCTCATGGGCATCCAAGAAATAACCAATTGTTTCAATATATTTTGTAGAGGTAGTGTGCTTAGTTGCAACTTTCATAGCTTGTCAATCAGTATGGCTCAAAAGCCTATTGAATGATATTTTACATTTTCAGAAGGACCCAACTCCTATTTTTTGTACTAACAACTCTTCCATTTACTTATCTAAAAACATGTGTTTCACAAAAGGAACAAACATATTGACATGTGCTTTCACATCATTGCAGAGTTTATCAATAATGGAGATATTTTTTTTTATTTATGCGGATCATGATATTAGCTTGTAGACAATTGTACAAAACCATTGGAAAAAAAATGTATTTGAATTTTAGAGAGAACACTTAGGCATTGTATGTATGAATAATTGTAACATTTGAGATTAGGAGTAGGGGTTGAGAGTGTTAATCTCCCTATCTCATCTCTATCTACTCGGTGTCATAGTTAGTTTTAGTTCAATTTAGTTAGTTGAGTTATAGTTGATTTATTTATTTCAACATGTTCCATTGTTTCCCATGTAATCAATTTAGTTATTACTAAGTAATTTGAAGAGTTCACTTGATTTTTATTTTGATTTTTTTCCTGTCTCTATCTTTCGCTTCTCAATTCTTGTCATTGTTAGCCTCTTACTCACATAAACAATCATTAATTCCAAATGTACCACATTTATTTATTTTACAGCGTAAGATATAGTTATTATCCTAGATATGTTTCTAGAGTTTCTAGAGCCTAGATCCTATTTTCTCTCTTCCTTGTTTATCTCTTCAATGAGGTGTCAAGGTGAAAACCTATTAGATAGTTTACTGATTGTATTATAAATATTTCTATCATTAAACATTGAGCTAATTAATTAAGGCTTGAGGCCATTTCCACAAATGGTTTCCTCTCTGATATTATTTTGTCTTCATATATTTCCTCAATTGGTATGAGAGCATTATAAATCTTAGAGCCTAGCAATTCATGGTGGTTTTCTATGACAGATCTTGACAAGGTGTTGGATAATGGCTGATGGAATCTGATTCATAAAAGATTTGCATGATATTATGCATCAAATTTGATTAAAAAAATAAGTGTGTGGGAAACGTGCAACAATTATGACTGTGTGGATCTATATTTCTTATTTGGAGTAGCGTGAAAATTAAGGCATGGCATAGCCATATTGTGTTTATGCTTCGTATATTCGTAGCCCCCAATTGAATATATAAGAAGAGGTTTTGCTAATTCAGGTTAGTAATTGATGTGGTTAGTTTTTGTAAATTTTGATGATATAAATTGAAAATTTCCCACTTCATTTTGATCAAGTTGAAACCTACAGGGATTTTGAAAATTAGGCAACGTTGCACTCAATTGTTTGATAAAAAAATTTGAGAATTCAATATCAGTCCATAGAAGTGTTGGAATTCTTTTTAAAACCACAATTATTCGGGTATTGGATCTTAGATTCACACTTTGATAGTGACACGATCAGATCATGGTAACCTGGTTTGATTTCTTTGCAACATTGGTCTTCATATCAATCAAGATTGCCTTCCCATGCCTTGCGCCAACACTGATGTTGTCTTATGCAACAATTTTTGGCTTCAACTTGTGATATGTTCCACAATTGAGCTAGACCTTAAAATGAAATATGGAGATGAGGCGAAGCTAAGGCATGGATCCGCTTGTGAAATCTCTAGAAACCGCGGATGGAGGTGCTAACCTTCTCTATTGTGAAAAACATGGTAGAACTAGATTAAGTAATTTACATAGCAATTTTCCAATGATCTGCTTGGTTTCCATTTCTTCTCATTGGTTTCATTTACAACGATAATAATCTAGAGCTATTTCCTACAATATAAAATCAATTTTGAATATATTTTCTATTTCATTTTTATTTTAGATTTGTTCAAAGATTTTTCTTTAGATTTTATTTCAGTGAAAAGAACTCAGGCATCCATTGAAACTAGATCCACCAATGAACCTGTCTCGGATCAAAATATTCCCGTAAAATATGGCTAAGACTTTAGTGCCGCTGGCCTTGCCACTGTGGTCCAAATTTTCCATGCGATATACATAGAAAAAATTGATATCTTGCAAGAAAAGCATTGAGGAATATATCCTCTTTAATCTACCAATCCCTCAACACATTGGAATTAAACCTTGAAACCACACAAATAATAAATAAAGGAGCCAATGCTTGCGTGACTAGATGGGATAACACTAGACCATTGAAACTCAACATTGAAATATAAACTGTAGGTATTAGAATTAAAATCTAGTAAACTGATCTTGCCACTTTCTCATAGATGAAAATTCATCATGCCTTTTTAACATTGCATCATCCCAAGAATATTAATCGCAAATATCCGTGTTGACTGTTTCTGGCATGTGTAAGATGAAGGCACTCGGTCTGGCATCTGCGAATCAAGCAACCATCTTCCTGGAATCATCGTATGTCTGGAAGCATAATATTGTAACTATTTACTTGCTCTTGGGGAATATTCTTGAATAATACCAACTTTAAAGTATCTAATGTTAGTCAACCATAGCAGCATGAAAGAGGTGCATGGAACCTTACAGATCGTTGCTATTGTGATGTGCATAAAGGACTATGCACCCAAAAATCTTCTGAGGATTTCATACAAATGGTGGGTGTTTCATAGTATTATGGTGCTTTATATTTACATGCTTGATAAGTTTAAGTACAAAGATAATTCACTCTTTATAAAGTGATTTGAAACAAATAAATGAACAAATTTTTAAACTAAAGTTAATGGAGAGATAAGGTATATATATATATATATGTTTGTAATTTTTGAGGGATAAGTGACTTTTAATGTGTTGTGAAAAGTGGGAGATAATTGTTGTAATCTAAAGGTGGTATGAAAAGTAAAATAAGCAGAGTCAAATAATTCGAAAGGTGGTGCCTCTCATCTTTGATCTGGCTTGAAAGTTGAATAGGGAGATCAACGACATTTTGTGTGCGATGGTGTGTGCTCTTGATGCTTATCATTTTTGTGTCTAGTTTTGATACTATAGTTGCAATTTTTCTTCTTACAACAATACACTTAAGAAGTTGAAGCACAATCAAGCATCATACAGTGTAAGATAATCACATAATAATTCAAGCAACCAATTTACAAATTCAAGCATTCAAGTTAGTACTCTACATTAGCATTCCAAGACAAGTCTACATTGGCGAACAACTACATCAACTACATTTGCATAAAATTGACATCAAATTTTGAACAGTGCACTTGCAATAGTTTTTTGTAAGAGTCAAATAAAATCAAAATTGAATTGTATCCTAACTTGCAAATCATAATATTTCATATGGAATTGTATTGGGTGCATTCCCAGCTGAACTCGATACCCATTTCAATAATTATAGGCTCACTTCTATAGGGTGCAATTTTTATTGAAGTCAACACCTTCTCACCTATGTTGATTGCACTTGTTTTATGAAAATGTCTAAATCTGAAGGTGTATTAGAGTTAGTTAATACTTTGATATTATCTATTGCTAAGGAAATAGTGAAAATCAACAAAGCCACTCTTGTTGATATTAAAATATATCTACATCATGCACAGGAGATTATTGAGTTTCTTCAAATTGAGTCACAACTACAAAAAAATGAGTTGCAGTAGAAGAGTCATAATTCTCCACTCGTTTCAGTTCATGACAAACCTATATTTGAATATAATGATAATAATGATAAAGATGATGAAGATCATAAATTTGAGCCATTCAACAATAAAATTTCAACTACAGAAGATGATGATTTCAATCCAATCAACAATACAACTACAAATGTAGAAGATGATAAAGTTGTACATGATAAAATTCAACCTTCTCTTTCAAAGCCCATCATCACATGATACATAAAATTATGTGGGTAGTCCATTTGACATTTCATCACAACAAATATGATAATATTATATTAAAAACCTGAAATTCTACATTATTACAATTTTATTAGATTTCTCGATCTGTAGATTTACTATTAATAATGCATACATGTGAATTAAAATTATGAATAAAAAAAAGAATATAAAAATAAAATGTGTCACACACATAAAACACAAGATATGCTACGGGAAAACCTTTCGGGAGAAAACCTTGCTGGAAAGTGAGGTTGCTCCACTCTCTTCCTCTATTTGGAAATATAGATACAAGTATAAAGAAGTATGGCCTGTGGCTCGCGGGATGCTAAAGTGAAAAAAATCTCTTTGTGTGCTCTACCTCCTATCCCTCTTGGCTATTTTTTCTCAGGTATGGAACAAATTCACTCAAATGAATGGAATGACTCTTCCCCCTAGTGGCCTAGTTATAATTCAACTCGATAGCCTACTAGTGGTTAAGTTTAAACACATCAACTCTTAACCAGAGTTAAAATATAGAATCTTATAGATTATTTTATATCATAATCATGTGGATGGCCCCTTTTCCATGAATAATGGAGGTTGATGTGGCATCCTCTCAAATTATGGATGTGAAAATAGGAAGGTCAATTTCTAAGTGGCATAATTTTTGCATACGGACTTCGATTGACATGCTTCTTGTGTAGTTAGAAAGATATTTGTGTAGAATAGCATGCAAAGGTGTGCAGTTAGAGAAGATAATTTTTACTCCCAGAAAATGCCATTTGATGCCTCAAAACACTCCTGAAAGGTTTCAAACCTCGCTTTACCAAATTGGGTCCCATGAGTAAAAATGGCCCGTAAGTTGATTCCTCCACTTTTTACAGTCTGAATGCACTGAGATGGATGAAACAAAATATAATGATCCAATACAGATCACACCTCCTCATTTTGGGAGGCTTTTGGTCCCCAAAATATTCTAATTAATGAGGTGAGGAAATTTTTCCTCCACCTTCTCTCTAGTGTACCATTTAGTTTTGCCTAGAAGTTGTCCTTTCAACCCAATATTCCTAAGGTCATGTTGCCATTGTCTTATAGTTTTGGACCTCTTCTACAAAATTGTATCTTTTTTCAAGTATGTGTGAGCATCTGGTGCCAAATTTTCCACACAAGCTAGGACCTATTCCTCTTCTTGATCTAACATGGAAGGATTATAGAGTTTCAAATTCTCTACATTCACAACTGAGTAAATACATGTCTATGGCGCTAAACTGAGTCGGTAGGCATTATCACCCACCTTTTCCAGTATCTCAAATGGACCATAACACAGAGTCTTGATTTTCTTACCAAACCCTTGCATGTTATCATTATTCAACTGTATCCATACTTTGTCTCACACCTTGAACAATTTATCTGTTTTATGTTAATCACTCTTGGCCTTATAATTTTCTTATGACTTTTTTAGTGTCTCTTGTACCTATAGATTGACCTAACTAATCTTTTCTACAAAAAATTTCAGCCTTCAAGGTGTCTCATGTAATATCTTCCCTCACTCCTCCTTGTTGCACATATGCAATATACAAAGGTTAAGGAAGCAAACATCCAATTGGGACTTTCCTATAGAAGTATGGACTACTATATTATAAGAATGTTATATATATACCAAATTTTCATCCAAGGTCTTTAGATGCTTCTGGTGGTATCCTTATAAGCAACGTTAAAGTCATGTTGACTACTTATGTCTACCCATCTTTATGTGGATGGAATGTTGTATATCTATTCAACTTTGTGTCCATATTCTCCCACAATGTAGTCCCGAACGCACTCAAAAGTCGTGTATCCATATCTAAAATGATGCTTAAAAATAAGCAACACCTAGAAACCTTTATTAACAAACCATTCAAATCATAAATCCAACTAATTCCTACTAATATTAATTACAATTGAATATTCATAGGTTACATTATTTATTAAAAACAATTAATAATGATAAGAATTTTCTATGTTTTCTAATTAATTAATTACATTAATAAACTTTTCAACTTATGATTACCTCCCATTACACCTAATAAACATCAATATGACACATTCTTTATAATTATATCATACCAATAAAACTGCACAAGCTAACATAAATCATTAGATTAAAATGAAGTAATTAAATATTTACAATAATGATTACATGTTCAAACACATAAACTATTAAACGAGAAAAAAAAGAAAAAGAAAATCCTATACTTAATCTTTTCAAACCATATTCTAATCATAATTCCTAAATTGTAAATTAATCTCTATTTATACATTGACAATTCTCATTAATTATTATAAACATACTTATCATGATAACTAAAATTAATTAATAATTTTACCAATATTTTCACTGCATTTAACTAAATAAAATTCCTACATAGATTAATAAAGAAATATATTAAATTTAAAAGTGTAATATATTAAATTAAAAAAAAAAGGTAAATTAATAATGATTATACACATTTGCAGATTAAATTAATTAATACAATTTTCATATTAATATTTAGCTGACCAAGTTTCTACAAAACGGCTATTCACTTAAATACATATAAATCATTAGCTCTTTTACATTATATCTTCTCAAGATATTAAGTGTTCCCCTGATGATGGACTCACCTTGTAGTATGAAATTTTGGGTTACTAAAACTCCTTAACAGGTCATTCCACACTCTTTCAATACACTCCACCTGCATGGACTCATTATTAAAAAATGACACTCCCTTGTATCCCAAAGTGCACCCAGACCTATGAAAAGAACAATTGCATTTCTTCTTTCCCACAGATGGTCTTTTAACAGGGAATCATAACACACATCTTACTGAACTTGTCAAATACCATGAACAAGTAGTAATGTCTCTTCTTGGTTTTTGATAAACCTACCACAAATTCCATGGAAATGCTTTTGCAAGGACGAGTAGGTACAGGTAAGGGATGATATATACCCTATTTGTTGTTGCTAGCCTTTTTGGTACAGAAAAACAAACATCCTATTATGAACCTAGAAACTTTCTCTCGCATCCCAGGCCAATAAACATATCTCTACAATTTGGCCATAGTCTTCCCTACACCAAAGTTCTCTACAGGCTTGGAGGTGTGAGCCTCTATAATCTGCTACAATTTCTCAACCTTTAGGAACACATAACGTATCTAGCCTGTAGAGTAACCCATTCTGGAGATGATAATCAAGAATGTTGTTACCATTGTGCATATGAATTTGACTTTGCAACCACTGAAACACCTTCTTGGAGTCCTCATCCTTTGAATATGCTTCTCTATATGCATCATGGTGAATGGATCCATGTGCGTAAGAGTCAAAAAATATGTGGTATTTGTTGTGGGTAGCCCTGTGCTATGCTTTGTAATGACCTCCTCCCACATCTACCCAAGTAACTAACCAACCAGAGTAACAATGTGACGAGAAGTTACCATGATATGATTCAACCTCCTAAGTGGCCTCAAGGAAGTGGAATCAACAAAAAAAAACCATACTATATCTTCTGCACTTACTACATGACTACCATAATGAATCCCAGTCATTCACATAACCAACCCCTAGGTGCCACTCAACTTTTAAACCAATAAACCCATGGATGCTTCATTGATATGGGAAAGGGTGCTTCTTAGGACCTCTAGACACATGCATAACATGGATATTCTAGAATCTATGAACTTTTCTAGTCAGACCTATGCCTTTGTCCTCAGGATTTGAGCCATTTTTTCAAGCCTAGAGCCTAGTTCACTCCCCAGAACTCAATGACACTTTCAAAATCCATAAATTACATTATGAAAAGACTTATAAATAAAAAAATTGACTCCAAGACTAGGCTTGACCATCCCCAACTGAGACTGACATTCTATTAAACACTTGGCATCAATGCAATCCACAAGAAATGAATATGAGAAATATAACTCATATGGTTCTTGACAAGAAGGATTAACACCCTCTTCCCTGAACTATTTTTACATCAATTAGGTCTTGCATCCATTATCCCTTCAATTACAAGTAAATACATAAAATAACTATGACAATAACGAGTCATATAACTATGCTTATAAATAGCATTAAACAATGAAATTAACAATGAGATAACATCCATTAAAACCACATATTAACAAGTACAAAAGCAAGGGAGCTTAGCTTGTATTGAACATAGGCAAATCTGACTAGGTTTAGGACTTCCATGTATCACCCAAACATAGACATGGCTAAACCAAATTTTTCTTTCAGCCAGTCACCCCTGTGCCATATGCCAAGCATGAGTGTGGGATGTCATGGCTAAAGCAATCCAAAAACAACCAAGCGAATTCAAAAGTTAAACCGCCTCCCCCCTCACCAAACCATGATCTCACCAAAACCAACACCGAGATCACAAAACCAAACCGAGCTTGGAATTCCTCCAAACTCCATCACTATCCTTGAGGAATTTTTCATATCCTTGTCTCTCAACTGCAATCCATGCTGGATCACTAGGCCCTAAAATGAGACACCAGTCTCTCATCCTTTACTGTAATCCAACCTGGATCACTAGGCTGTAAACTGAGACTCCACCCTCAGGCTTTACTGTGTATCCCACAAAACCTGTCAAGGGATTCCTAGGCCTTTGGGAATTTTCCTGAGACCTCCTCCACCCCAGATTCCGAAACCATCTAGAAATTCCAAACTAAAAACGAGAAAAAAAATCCCATCACACCATGGTTATCCATAAAAAGGAAAGGCAAGGCTTAAAAACACTCTCATAACCCATAAAAACCATGCCACTGACAACAAGATAACCATATACCAACATGAAAAGCCATGGATGTCAAAACCAGATAGGAATTCACGCACACAATATGTTACCTACAAGTATTCTTGTTGAAGCTTCTTGATTCTACACTTCCTTTCTTGATCTTTGATTTCCTTTCCTTTTGATTGCTTTCTTTTTCCTTCCTTGCTCCAAAGCTAGAGTGCTCCAAGAAAACTATATGTGTCGAAGACTGTATGAGAGCGAGAGAGAATAATGAGAGAGCTTCAAAACTGAACTAGCAAAAGCTACCAACTGATTCTCAAAAGCCTTTTTCTCAATTAGGAATCTATTTTCTTCTTTTTCCATTATTTTCCTTCAATTTCCTCCTCACATGAAACCTACAACATTTCACCTCCCTTTTCTCCTATTTTCCTTTATTTTCATAAATAAATGTGCCAAATACCTTTTTTCCATTTTTAATGTGTTACGAATTACCTTTGCCAATTTCCCTTAAACTTAGCTCATGGTGGTATTCCCATCCATATATATATGTACATATATCATCAAAACATATGCCAAACATATACCAAACATCATACCAAAATTTCTTTCCCTCCATTGGAAAATAAAGAAGGATACATGGCCCACAACTGATCCACCATCTCCCATGTAGCCTCTTCGGGCCTCGAGTGCTTCCACTACACTTTAACTTTCTCTATGTCTCTATTCCTGAGCATGAGATGCTTTTGCTACAATATGCATGTAGGATTCGAGTGGAATTCTCCTTCTTACTGCACCTGGAATGCAAACCAATCAATAACATGATCAACATATTTTATATACATCTTAAGAAATGAAACATGGAAAAAATCATTGACTTTCACTCTTGGAGGTAGTGAAAATCAACAAGCCATTTGTCCAATCCTCTCAAGGATCTCAAAATGCCTGTAATACTGTTGTACCAAATGGGCGCATGATCTAATACTAAAAGATCTCTTCTTAGGCCTTATTTGGAAATGAACATGTTCCCCAACCTCAAACTCCTTAAATGCCATGTGCTACTCTAGATAACTCTTCTCTCTATCCTCTACCCACTTTAGATTCTTGTTTATAACATGCATTTCATGCTCCATGTCTACCAACATATCTGGTCCAATAGGTACCTTTTTCACTAGATCGCTCCAGCTGATGGGAGTATTACAAGTCTGCCCATACAGTGCCTCGAAAGGACTCATCCTCAATGACTCCTAATAACCATTTTCGTATGTAAACTCAACCAGTGGAAGATACTCCACCCATTTTCTCTGTTGGTGCATCATGTTCATCCTCAGCATATTCTCCAAGATCCTTTTGACCCTCTCTGTATGTCCATTTGCCTACAAATGATAATTTGTACTGAAGGACAACTCTATACAAAAACCCGCAAATAGTAGCTTACAAAACTTGAGAGTGAAATTCATGTCCCTATCCCATACAATCTTCTTTGGAACACCAGGTAATTTCATGATTTTCCTGATGAAAACCTGTGCACCTCACTAGCTAAATATGTAGTCTTTACTAGAATGAAGTGAGCTACCTTGCTCGACCTGTCAACCATGACCATAATAGAATCATGTTGTCTCACTATCCTTAGAAGTGTGTAATGAAATCCATGGAAATGACCTCCCATTTCCATTCCATAATCGGAATAGGTTATAGTAGAACACTTCGATGCTTACGTTCTACCTTTACCTGATTGAAATACAAACATCTAGTCATGTACTCTGCCACTTCTTCAAATTCAGCCAATAATAGAGTTTATTCACCGTCCTCAATGTCTTATGATATCCTGGATGACCTGAGTATGGATTGTCATGAAAATCCCTAAAGATATGCTTCTTAAGCTCACTGTAATTCAACACATAGATCTTGTTTGTGAATCTCAACAAACCATTTGTCATGAGATGATAGTCTACATCTTGATCACCTATACCTATACCTACACTAGTACCTGTACCTATAACTATACACATACCTGAACTTGTACTCTATTGTAACTTGTGCACAATCTCCATGTACTTATCATCTCGTCGTCTTTCTTGCAAGATCCTATCCTGTAACTTTGCCCCATAAGAGCTCATATCTACTATATGATTCACCTATATCTTTCTACTAAGCGCATCTACAACTCGATTCTCCTTTTTGTTGATGTATCGGATCTCGAAGTCAAACTAACTAAGGGTAGCCAACCATCTAGCTTGCCTCACATTTAGATTCAGATAGTTGAACAAGTATATCAAACCACTATGATCACTCATCAATACAAATATCTTTCCAAGAAGATAATGCCTCCACATCTTCAAGGTGTGAATAATAGCTGCCAACTCAAGATCATGAGTCATGTAGTTCTGTTCGTTCTCATTCAACTTCTTGGACTCATAGCACACTACCTGTCCCTCCTTCATAAGGACTCCACCATGTCCTCTCTTGCAAGCATTTGTGCATAATACAAACTCTTTTTCTTGATATGCTATCTTTAACACTGGTGCATGTGTCAACAACTGCTTGAGTTTTTCAAAACTAGTTACACATTCTTCTATCCATTTGAACTTCTTATGTTTCCTCTACAAGGATGCCATAGAATATGCAATGCATGAGAAGTTCCTTATAAACCTCTTGTACTAACCTTGTAATCCCATGAATGATCTCACCTCATACACATTTTATGAGGTTCCCACTCCATGATGACCCTTATCTTTTTTGGATCTACTACTATTCCTTTCTTGGAAACAACATGTCCCATGTAATGCCCCTATGCCTGAAAGAAGTTGCACTTGCTAAGATTGGGATACCACTGATGCTCTCTTAGCAATCTCAACACTACTTATAAATTCTTGACATGATCTTCTTCATTCTTAGCGTATAACAAAATGTCATCAATGAATACAATAAAAAACTTGTCCAAATAATGATTAGACATAATATTCATCAAACACATAATTGTAGCAAGGGAATTAGTCAAACTGAATGGAACTACAACAAACTCATAAAGCCCATATCTAGTCCTGAACATAGTATTGTAGATATCCTCTTCCTTCATGTGTACATGATGGTATCCTGATCTCAAGTCAATCTTAGAGAATATTGCTACTCCCTTCAACTGATCAAACAAATCATCAATCCTAGGTAATGGGTACCTTTTCTTAATCATTACCTTATTCACCTGCCTATAATCAATGCACAATTTAAGAGTACCATCTTTCCTCTTTATGAACAAGACTAGTGCACCCCATGGTGATACAATTGGGCTATTGTATCCCTTATCAATAATCTCCTTTAACTACAGTTTAAACTCTACTAGCTCTGGGGTACTCATCCTATAAGCTGCCTTCGATGCCAGTGCTGCCCTTTGCACCAACTCAACAGAGAAATCTACTTCCTTGTGAGGAGGTAGCTATGTTATCTCTACTAGAAACATGTCTTGATATTGCTACAATATAGGGTACCTCTTGAATATTTATTCATCCTCAACATCTTTAGCCTTGTCATCATCCTCAACATCTTTATCCTTGTCACTAGATATATGCATTGCAAACATCACACAACCTTTTCTGCAACTACACTTAGCTTGCATAGCGATAACCATCCTCAGTGATGTAGGCTTCTTCTTACCTTGCAAAATTCTCTCATCTCCATTGTCGTCCAAGCACTGAATGGTTTTGTCATAATAATCCATTAAGGTCCTATGAAGGTACACCCAATCCATACCCAAAATCATGCTATATGATCCCAATGGCAGTACATTCAAATGTGTTTCTATAGGAATAACAATTAACTCAAATGCACAAGATCTTACCCAATGGTGAACTCTCTTCTTTGTCCTTGTAGCCAGCTGTACCAACCAAGATTTTGCATGCACTTCTTTTCTCAAACCACACTTATCCACCATGTCAAGATTAATATAACTATAATTAGATCCTGCATCAATCAAAATATAAATAACTTGATCACAAAGTGTATCGTCCATCTCAATGACAGATGCCTAATGGTCCGCATGTCTATTGTCCACAGCTGCATAAATCTGAGGAATGTTGTGACCAACATCCCCAACTATATGTGCCTCCTGAGCACTATATATTTGGGGTCTCCCACCCTAATATTGTAGACAATCCCTCTTACAATGATCCTTGCCACATATCCAACACTACAATGATGCTATATCATTACCTCTAGTCTACTACTCGCTATGCCCCTTTTCAAATGCATTAAACTTCTTGTAATGGACTACATTTTATTTCTAACCTGCATCTTGAGGTGTTCCTCGCTTTGGTGGTCATTTTCCTTTAACTTTCTCATTTCCTTTCAAGTCACACTTATGCTCAACTTTTCGCTTCGACTGCTTATAAAAATGTTTTAGCTTTTAGATGGCCTCCTCCAGCAATCTAGGCTCACCAAACTCAATCCAATATCTGTATGTTGATGACAGTCCACTGATGAATCTCTCAATATTGGCCTTATACTTCTTGAGGTAAGGCACATATCTCAACAACTCCAAGAACCTACTATTATACTCATCGTCTATCATGGAATGCATCTGAAACTCATAAAACTCCTTAGGTCTCTCATCATAGTACCTCTCTGACAAATACTTCTTCTTGAGGAGCTTCTCAAACTTGTTTTAGGTCAAGCTATATTCCCGAATGGCTTTAACATTCTTCACATATTCCCACCAAATATTTGCTTTACCTTTGACACTATATGTAGCTATTCTCACTTTCATGTTTTCTCATTAATAATGCAATCAAAAGAGCTTCCTCATACCAAGAAACCATGCCTCTGCATCCTGTTATTTCTTCATCTCTACATAGAATTTAGGTAGTTTTTCTTTCTTAAAATAATCTAGAAAATATCCCTTATCACTCCTCTTGTAAGGATGATAACGATGATGATCATAATTCATTTCAAAATCAAAAATAGAATAGTACATGTGTCTATCACCCCTCCTATCCAGAGTATCCAAGAACCTGCCATCTATAATCATCTCCTGTCTATCCAACCTATACTCACCATGATACTTGTTGCCATATGCCCATTAGTTTTTTCCTCCTACTCATGGCTGATCAAAAGTGGTACCTGCCACTCTAGTTATGACAAACTCTAAAATATCACTACATTCAACTCTGTGTGTTTCTCCCATGCCAGTATGATTCTATCAATGTTTTCCTTACAACTCCTTATTTTCTCCTTCAAGCTTCTTAGTGTCTTTGACAAATCGGAGGAGTGTCCAACACTACACTACTCATATGATCCATAGGGAGAGTCTTAGTAACTATAGTCTACTATCTTGATAGTCATGTTTAATATTCTTCCTGCAAGGTATATCGTGTCAGCTAAACCAAATCACAATAAACCAATGTACCTTATTATAATTAGGGGATTATACCTTGTCTACAAGATCAAAAAATTGACATAATACATGTATAACATAATCATGAAAACATCTAGAAATATAATACCTAAGCATTTAACCATATATGCATCATTCTAGCTAGAGTCTGTTAGTTCCAATCTTCGCAGCCTGTCACCAAGGATCAACATGAGCTCTTACTATGTCTGGATTTGTTAGATGTTTTGCACATGATGTTCAACACAAAACATATCACTGTGCTTCCATCAGATGAAGCTCAGAAAAATATTTCCAATGGTATATCACACCCCCGTAACTGGCTCCCGGATTAGAAGATATAATCAAAATGAATGAGTGATTTTTGGTAATGCATGTTTTGAGGTCAGTTGCTGCACACAATGACAAGTTTAGTACAAAATCAGTTTCTGAAACAATGATAAGGAATTTTTCAAAAGTGAAAGAGGTTTTTTTTCACCACATATCAAATAACAAAAACCTTCTTCATTTTATGCACAGGTGCTACTATGTGGGGGATATACAGTAATATTTGGAGCCTACATTTAAACAAAGCAAAATTTTCATATTTTTTACTGTTTTAGTCATTTTAGTGCGGGGCCATTTTACAACAGATGGAAAGAAATTTTGAGAAAACCAAAGCAGTTTTTGTTAAGAAAAAGAGATATAAAAAAAACCTCTTCCATTTTATTCACAGGTGTCACGAATTGGGATATGTGACTAGATCTTTACAGCTCATTTTAACAGATTTAAATTTTTAATGATTTTCTATTTTAGAGATGATTTTGTAGAACATATTGTGAGAAAATGAAAATTAATTTCCGAAATTTAAGAGACGTTTTTCTCTAAAATGACATTATCTACAAGAGCCTCTTTCAGTTTTGTAACATGTACTATATTTTAGGAGATACGTGTACATCTTCAACACCTATTTTCAGAAACGCGGCCCAAGTTTAATGTAACTGATTCTATTTTGAAGAAAATAGTTGAGCTCAATCCCTTAGTACAAGGATGAGAAAATATATATATTTTATGAATTTTATAGTGTATGGGTTTGAGTTTGGTAGAATTTTGGACTTTTGAGAAAGCCTTGAGCCTCATTGTATATTCATTTCAACATTTTGGCTAAGGAATTGAGACCAGGGTTTGCAGCAATCTTTGAGATTCATGTGGCAATTTGTCTTGGTACGGTACTTTTCTTTGTAATTGTGAATTTTCTTATATGTCATGTATGCCATTCTATATCTTGTTTCTTCTGAACAAAGAAAACAAGAGTGTAAGTAGAATCCATTGAAATTGCAGTGCTCTACTTGAAGTTTGCTTTAGTTTCTTGATGTTTTCAGCTGTTTGGGGAGGATCCATGATTGCTCTTGCCCTCTCCAACACCCCGCATTTCTATTCCTTCCATCTCATTCAATTTTAAGTGCCAAAAACAATTGCCTACCTTACCCCATTGAGATCTCTGCAAGACCGAGCCTTAATCCCTGCACCCAAAATTTTCCTTTCCATCTGAGCCAACAAAATCATCATTTTATTCAATCAAAATATCTTGCACATATACCTAGCCTAATATTAGAAGATATTTTAGTCATCTCAAGTCCTCATTGATCATAATTTGCTGAGATTGACCTGCAGAGAGCCCTCTCCTGACCTGGTAGGGCTAGCTACCAGGCTGAGCATGGTTTGATGTTGGCCTTGGATCCTACCTTTTTAGCCTGAGGTAGATTTAGGCACTAACATAGTGGCGACCATACTGGGGAAGAAATTGTTTGTTTCTTAGTGTTCTTCATTTTATAAACTACAGAAGGAGTCTGAAGATTAGCCAGGTAGCCTTTGGAATGCTTTTGCTTTGCATTAGCACAAGTAGATAAAAGCTACTTCAGTCAATCTCCAGTATAGTTTATAAACTGAACGTCTGACTTGAAAATTGCCCCAATGCAATTTTGTAATCATGTTCAGATTTGGTTGCTGATGGTGGACAATAGTCAGACACATATGAAGGCTTAAATCATCTACCTGGTGACTCCACTATTCGAAGTCCCAAGTTTCAAAGTATTGATGGTGGCTCCACTGGCTAAATGAAGGACTCAGATGTTGCCTCTATTTGTTCAAGGTATTCATGTATCGATTTTTCTAATCTTCCTGGTTTTCCTAATCAATTACCAAAGAATGCATACATTTTGAGTAATGGCCCTAAATTCAACGGGGAAGATTAGACTTTGACTCTAGAACATATTGAAAATTTTAAAACATTTGTGGAAATTCTTAGAGTTAAAAGGGAAGATGTCTTCATCATATTGTTCTTTAATTCATTTCAAGGCAAATATAGAAAATGGATTGAAGGTTTTCCTATCAGATCTATTAAGTCCTTTGCAGATTTTTGGCATATCTTTCTTGAAACATGGATGGAGAAAGAGGAAGAATTCAAAATAGAGGTGCCCTCTATTCAAGGTTTTAGAGAATGGGAAGATATGTGCACGGATGATGAGGTAGATGAGAACTTTGCTTCATCTCTTTCTTCTTATCTGAAATCCTGTCGATGCAGCCATGAAGTTAAGCTCAATTTTTTTCAAGAGTTTGCCATCAAAATTGAAGGAGATCTAATTGAATTGGAGGCAAAATTACAGTCCCAGGATCTGGACTGTCGAGTCCCATTCTTTGGGGACCTTTTTCAGCAGAAGGAACAGAAGGTAAGGCTACCCGTGGATATGTGCATTGATAGTTTGCAACTCGAAGCATGCATTGAGGATCTGTGGCAGCAAATAGAGTTTGGTTTCGTCGATCCTATTACAGTGTACATGGAATTTTTTTCAGTTTGAATGATAGATTAGACTTCCTTTTACACAACCAAATTCATTATGTGAATGTATGGCTACCAGCCTTTCGAGTTGTGTCCTGGTTCGAGCACTTCCAAGCAGCATCCTTCTCACAGTTACTTGATTGGTTGATCTGGAATTACAGTGTTACTTGATCTATCAATTTTTCAGCCAAGTGGGTTAGATTTGTACATAAATAAGTTTCCCAAGGCAGCATTTCAGTTTTCGGTATTTGTTTATGTACAAGTTGCAGTATGTATATGTTTTTGGATTGGTATGAGTTGTTTTGGGTTTGCAATTGTTTGACCATCCATGCCCAATGGAAGAGGCACTATCTACTTTCCAGAGATCTGTAGTTCTTGGCACCTCCAAGGAGCTTCCATCCCCAATGGAGCCGATGTTAGTTCTAGTCTTCGCAGCCTATCACCAGGGATCAACATGAGCTCTTACTATGTCTAATTTTGTTAGATGTTTTGCACATGATGTTCAACACAAAACATGTCACAAGTGTGTCCATCAGAAGAAGCTCCGAAAAATATTTCCAATGGTATATCACACTCCGGTAACTGGCTCTCGGATTAGAAGATATGATCGAAATGAATGAGTAATTCTTGGTTATGCATGTTTTTAGGTTAGTTGCTGCATACAATGACAAGTTTAGTACAAAATCAGTTTCTGAAAGAATGATAAGGAATTTTTCAAAAGTGAAAGATTTTTTTTTCATAACATATCAAATAACAAAAACCACCTTTAATTTATGCACAGGTGCTACTATGTGGGAGATATACAGTGATATTTAGAGCCTACATTTAAACAAAGCAAAATTTTCATATTTTTTATTGTTTTTAGTCATTTTAGTGCAGGGCCATTTTACAAGAGATGGAAAGTAATTTTGAGAAACCCAAAGATTTTTTTGTTAAGCACGAGCCATGTAACAAAAACCTCTTTCAATTTATTCACAGGTGTCACGAATTGGGATATGTGACTAGATCTTTACAGCTCATTTTCACATATTTCGAGCAACTGGAATAGATTGCGAGCAACTGGAAATAAATTTCCAAAATTTGAGAGAGGTTTTTCTCCAAAATTACCTTGTATACAAAAACCTCTATCATTTTTGTAACAGGTGCTATGGTTTAGGAGATACGAGTTCATCTTCAACACCTATTTTAAGAAATTCGGCCCAAGTTTAATGTAACTGATTCTATTTTGAAGAAAATGGTTGAGCTCAATCCCTTAGTAAAAGGATGAGAAAATGTATATATTTTATGAATTTTATAGTGTAGGGGTTGGATTTTGGTATAAGGTTGGACTTTTTAGAAAGACTTGAGCTTCATTGTACATTCATTTTAGCATTTTGGCTAAGGAATTGAGACCAGGGTTTGCAGCACTCTTTGGGATTCATGTGGCAATTTGTCTTGGTACAGTACTTTTCTTTGTAATTGTGAATTTGCTTATATGTCATGTATGTCATTCTCTATCTTTTTTCTTCTGAACTAAACAAACAAGAGTGTAAGTAGAATCCATTGAAATTGCAGTGCTCTACTTGAAGTTTGCTTTAGTTTCTTGATGTTTTCAACTGCTTGGAGAGGATCCATGATTTCTCTTTCCCTCTTCCACACCTCACCTATTTATTCCTTCCATCTCATTCAATTTTAAGTGCCAAAAAAAATTGCCTACCTTGCCCCATTGAGATCTCTGCAGGACTGAGCCTCAATCCCGGCTCCCAAAATTTTCCTTTCCATCTGAGCCAACAAAACCATCATTTTATTCAATCAAACTCTCTTACACATATACCTAGCCTACGATCAAAAGATATTTTAGGCATATCAAGCCCTCATTGATCATAATTTGCTGAGATTGACCCGGAGAGAGCCCTCTCCTGACCTGATAGGGCTAGCTACTAGGCTCAGCGTGGTTTGATGTTGGCACTGGATCCTACCTTTTCCGCCTGAGGTAGATTTAGGCACTAAGAGAGTCCATTCATCAATGCATGCCCATATCAATTACACATACCATGACTTCATGCCTGACAACAAAAACCACATCACTGTACACTTGGCCACATGTGAACATTAACATGCATAAACAATATGCAATCAATCATACACTCATGACAACACACTTAACAACCACAACATCCTTCTTCACATGGAAACATCACTACAACCATGACCAATGCCATGCATATGAAACAAGAATATAAAAAAAAAAGGATGATTAACACACGTGCAGCATACGTGAACGCATGACCAAGAAAAAACCCATACAGTCCGAGGTGTGAACCATTCTCTGATATCACTCTGTAACACCCTCCTCCCACATCTACCCAAGTAACCAGCCAACTAGCGTAAATATGTGATGATAAGTTACCATGATATTGTTGTAGTGTTTTATTCTCAATGATGTATGAAAAGAACCCACTTAATATCGTGGATGAAAAACGATATCAACAAAAGAAATGGCTTCTAAACATTATAAATCTACAAGTATTGATAGAAACAAAACCTACCAAAATCCTAATCTATGCTGCAATCATAGTTAAACAGTAAAATGAAGAGTAATAACCCCAAAATATCCAATGGAGACCAGATTTATAAAGAATGATTTTATTATAACACCTATGAAGGGAACACATATATGTTACCATTCCTGCTCTGTGGGATGGGTTCTTGGAAATCCTCAAACGCTTTCATCTTCTGTAGAGTCTCTTTCCTCTATAATGCATAAACCCAACAAAAATATGGTGTGTGACGATGAAAATAATCAGAGTTACAACAGTGAGTGCAACAATGAAAATAATCAAATGTGAATAATGAATGGAAAACCCTCATATTTATAGCAAATTATTGAGTTATCCTCGAATAATGAGCAATAATAAAATGTTATTGATCCCATTCTTGGAATTACCACTTGGAATATTTTATTATATTTGTTTAGGAGGAAAAAGTATTTAAACTTTTATTTAGAAATAATAACTAAATAAATGATTTGTTCATTATCTCAAGGAATTAGTTAAGGAATAACAAAAAAATAATGATTTATTTAATTATTCCTAAGGGATTTATGATGAGCCTCATCATTGGGTAACTATATGGACCGTAATCCACCTCCTAGCTTAGTTAAATCAACTCTTCTCACTATTTACTACATATTTTGATTGTATTTCGTTTAATGAGATGAGTCAAAGTGAGAAATCATTCCTCGTGGACTATTGTGCATTAATTGTAGGTTATTGAGAGAAAATCATTAAACTTTTGGCTAACTAAAGGTTGAAACTCGAATGAGACAAGGAGGAGAGATTTTAGGAGGTAAATCCTCCTCATTTACTCCTCAGTCATTTGAATTTTCCTCCATCAATAACACTAGCTCAGAGTACAAGCAACCAAGTCATGGAGATCAAAAGGCAACCGCGCAAGTGACAGGTAAAGAGCTAGTTTATCTCAAGTTTGGCAGCCCATCCTCCCTATATTTAAGGAAATTGTTGGAGACTAAAGTTGTATAAATAAAGAGGACTAGAGCCTGATTAGGATTCTAATTTTTGTTGTAAAAACACTAGCCATTTTCGAGGTGAAGACTTGTGGAATACATTGCTATGAAATTTTCTATTTTGATAATGAGAATGAGAGTTTCCATGATCTAGCACCAAGTTAACTCACAGGGCTGAAGTTCTTCGGTTAGGGATCAAGCCTAATAGAAAAGGCTCCTCTTCTTTTATTTGTAGGTTTAGTTGAGTTCATAGTTGAATTGTCTTTAGAATTATTTCCTTGCAAGTAGTTGTAGATTTGATTAGTTTGCTTCCATTTTTTATTTACTTCAATAGTATCTTAGAAGAGATGAAGGATCATCAAAAATTTGTCAGTAGGAGGTTTTGGCCTCACTCCTTACTTCCTGGATCATGGTTTGAGGAAATAAATCCTATGCAGCCCCAAAAATACAAAATTCTACTTTCTCATGGAATTTAGGGTTTTTCCGTACTTAGGACAAAATTTGATTAGTTTGCAAGAGTAGGATTTAGTTATAATTTCTTCTATATTCAGTATTACATTAGATCTCATCAAGGTTTCATATTGCTTTCCAAGGTTCCCTCATGCATGAAATAGGCAGCTAGCTCATGAAATTTTGTTTTCCTTAGTTAATTGAAATCCTTCTTATTTGCATGATTTATGGATAAATCTCAATGTTTGATGCAGTGTAGGTGCTTCAAAAGTACATATAGATTTCATGATCATCAACCTCATTCCAACTTCACCCACCCATGATCATTCCTTTCCTTCACTAAAACCCCCACCAATTTCATCATTTCACAAGAATACTTCTCCATGCTTGTTGAGCAAATCCGGCCATCTCAAACTCTAGTTTTGAGTTCTAAAGTGGTCCTAGACACTCCCTTACATCATTCCATCCACCAACCACCTTCCCTAAGCCTTCAATCACCTTCAACACCCCTCCTTTTTCTCTTGACTGTATCCTATAGAAATACAGGGGATCCTATAGGTTTTCAGGACATATTGTAGAACACATTAGGACATCCTATAGGTTTGCCTGTAGTGGCCTATTTTGAGGCCAAATTGAGGAAAAATCCTCTAGGAAGCTACAAAAGGACCCCTACTAGTATCCCAAGCCTTCTTACCATTCACCATCATCCCTAAGCCACCTGCCACATCACCAAAAGAGATTAGCTTTCACACTTTCACATAAAAAAGGACAAAAAGAAAAACAAATTTATTTTATTCATTTACATGCACAGCAGTAGAATGTTTTATTTTTTGAATTTGCATTCTAAGGACAGTAGGATTGCATATACATTAACTTAGCATTCTTTAAAGAAAAGCCTCTCAACATTTAGTTAGAAAATGGTGGGTTTAAGCATTTGATTTCAGTCTTTTTCTTTACTGTAGTAAACAAGCTTTCTCTTAGTGTGGATTTCTCTTTTCCTCATTGTTAATCAAGCTTTTTATGAATCAATACAAGTATGGTTTGAAAATCCTTAGTGGTCTATCACCATCTTAGCAGTGACAAAGAGCAGACTGATCACATTTACTTGTGTATACAACACTTTCACCTACAAGTTTGTACGAACCCCGTGCTGATAAAGTAAAGTTAGTAGCCCCCGTGGTTTTAGCATTCTTGTTGCAATATTGGTGCTCATCAATTTTTGGCACTGTTTTTGGGCAAGCGTCTGAGTAATATGTGATTACTGCTTTCTTTCTTCCATTTCTTGTCTCTGATATTCCGCTATTAGCTTCATTTCTATAAAATTAATTTAGATTGCTTTATTTTACATTCAGCATTCTTTGCTTTATTTCCCATTCTGCAAGTTAGTTTTCATTCAAGCAGTTAATTTTCCTTTTTCTTTTGTTGAAGCAAGAGTCGTACCTTCTATTCAAATCAAACAAAAAGGATTAATTACATAAAATAAGGCCACCCAGAGGAAACCGGGGATAGAGAACTGCCTATCCCACCCAAGGTATAGGGCAACGAGCCAAAGACTAAAAGTCCTTCAAAAAGAACATAAGATAATTGATCCGTAACAACAGAGTGAAAAAACCGGACCCGAAAAGAAATTATCAACCAAACTACTCAAATTTCAGTTTCGCAAAGGGGACTAAACATTGCATAAGTGGACCACCCGAAAATCATTGATACTTGCCACATAGCTGAACGAGCACGAACGGTAATAATGAAGCACGAGTCTGACTCAGACCCACCAACATGCATAATGAACCTGAGTCATTGATCTGCCTCGCAAGATCCAACGATTGAAAAACATATTGAATGGGCGGAGAATACCCGCCCGATAAGGGCGGTATTCTCTCTCCAACTAGAGCCATGTGTTGCATGTTGAGTGGCATAGGTCTCAAATCTATGAAACCACTTCCAGCTTTGAGAGCCTCCGATGAGCCGAAACCACCATGAGGGTGGTATTGACTCCGACATGAACCCATCAATCTAGTAGAACGATAATAAAGAAGCACAACTCCGACCTGAACCCACCAACATACATATTGAACCTGAGCCATTGATCCACCTCGCCAGATCCAATGGTTGATAAACATATCGGATGGACAATAAGCCCGGAGAATACCCGCCCGATAAGAGTGGTATTCTCTCATCAACAAGAGCCACGTGTTGCATGTTGAGTGGCATCGAGCTCAAATCTATTAAACCACTTCCGACTTTGAGAGCCTCCGATAAACTGAAACCACCATGAGGGCAGTATTGACTCTGACCTAAACCCATCAATCTACAATTAGAATCTCCTCCCTTGATCCTCAGCTCATTGATCCAATGGATGAGGGTAATCTCCATTTGAAGAAAATCAGGAGGGATTCCCGTCGTCTGAGGGCTCGAAAACTTGTAGACCAACCACGCCGGTTCATTGAAACCATAGCCTACAATTCTATAGCTATGGTGGGAATCTACTGTTCCTTCTAGTTGAAGACTCTTCACCCCCTCTTCTCCCCGAGCCAAACTGATTTGATCTGTGTAAGGAGAAAGTTTTGAAAAAATCCTTAAGATGCATATCATCTCCCACCCAAGAACTCTATGTCTGTGTTGTTCTGAACTGATAAAGCTATGAAAGGCTTATGTGCTGCATACAAAATTACCTCTGGAAAATCACTTCATGTTGATTGTGTATCTACAAAACCCAGCCTTTGCTACTACTGACATGCTATGTTCTGATGTATCTCCTAGTCCTCATTCACCTGGTTGAGACATTCATCCCTTTATCTACCCTATGGAACCTCTTGCCATTTGTACGTATTACTGCTTTGAGTGCAGAGATCACCTTTATTGGCAAGTAAGTTCGCCAATTTATTGGTTGTCCTGCGAGCATGTATGAAACATAAGGTTCTCATATTCTGAAGGTGGAGATGGATTCTTTGATAGACCTAAAGTAACCTCTAGTGTTTCGAGACCTTTTCCAGAGCTGAACCACAACAGTTTCTCTTGACCGAATTAATGATCAGCTCAGAATCTGCTTCAATTATAATATTCTGAAGATTGTCATTCTTCAGGATTTCTAAACATTCCTCTAGAGCCATTACCTCCACCATATTGTTTGTAGCTCTTCCCAAATTAAAATAAAAAATGTATTGTATGCAGCCCATCTCATCGCTTATCACACCACCATAACTAGCCATACCCAGATTTCCTTTAGAGGAACCATATATGTTACATTTCATAAATCCCTGAGGGGGAGGATGCCAGAAATATTTATCCATGACTGGTTGCTTTACCATTATGTTCTTTCCCTGAGGTATAAGCCACTTCATTCCCAACTGCAAAAGTATCTGCACATCCGCATTTGAAGGAGGATTTTCAAGGGGAATTTGCATTAAAGTTCAAATCGTCTCCTTGAGTTGTCTTAAAATTTGTTCCATGAGGCTCTGGGAGGAACTTTTTTTGTTTTTGAAAATTCTATTGCTGTGTTCTTTCTAGACATCCCATATTAGGAAGCTTGGAGTTAAAGCCCAAGATTTGTTAATTGTTTCATAATCAGAGAAGTTTCTCCTCCAGTTACTGAGGGTATTGGTAATGCTTTCTATGTCCCTGTCTGTTTGTCTAAATATTAAGGCAATACCATCCCATAATGTGGAGGTGAATATGCAAGTGTTGAGAAGGTGTTCCATTGTCTCCTCTTGTTATCCACATAGCTGGCATCTGGATGTGCCCAAAACGCCCCTTTTCTGGATATTCTCCCATGTCAGAATTTTCGTATGATGAACTAGCCACATGAACAGTTTGGCCTTCATCCATCCTTGGTTCTTCCATAGATTCCTCCAAACCCTGTCCAGTTTTGTAGAATCAAGCTCAAGAGCTATGTGTTTGGCCTCTTTAAGGTTAAAGGTAACTTCATTATTATTTCCCCATCTTAGTTGATCAGGATCATCTGAAATCAGTATCTTTCTTTGATCTAGAATGGTTATTAGAGCATCAGCCTATGCTTTCAAGGGGATGTTAGCCCTATATTCCATTTTCTTCCAGATTCTCCATTTTCCTTCCCTATTTGTCTGATCCCAAAGATCATTTACCCGTAGTAACCCTTTGGTATCAGTATCATTCTTGAGATCCACAAAGTCTTCTCCTAACAACTTGGGTTCCTGTTGCCATTTATCCTCCCAAAACCATGCCAAGTCTCCTACTCTGATTTCCTAGAAGCTATTCTTTTGAACTATGGCTCTATTCTCCTAATATTTATTCTAGATGTGGGAGCCTTTTATGATGCCAGACATTCTTATATGGTCCTTGTTTTGCCAATTACTTGCATATTTCTGTTTCCGAATTTGATCCCAAGGAGCATTTGCATCTTTTATCCATCTCCACCATATTTTTTCCCCCAAAACATTATTTAGCACTTCAGGATCATCTAGTCCTAAACCTCCGTGGTTTTTGGGTTTACAAATATTTTCCCAGGCTACTAAGGCCCATTTTTAATTATCCTCCCCTTTACCCCAAAGAAAATATCTTTGGATATTTCTACATTGTTGCATAACTCTTTTTGGAGCTGGAAGGGCTAAAATCATGAATATGGGGATTGTTTGTAGGACAACTTTTGTGAGCACCAGTCGACCTGCCAAGTTTAAAGGTCTATTTGTCCATATTCGAGTCTTGTCCTACAACTTATTAATGACCGGCTCCCAAATAGTCTTGTTCAGAGGTTTGTCTATGAGTGGTACTCCCAAATATTTGGATGGTAGATTATCTCTTTGAAAGCCCAGAATTCTGGAGATATTTCGCTGAATAACAATGTTCATATTGAAAAAGAAAGTTTTTGATTTTGAGAGGCTTACCTATGTACCTGTTGCCATAGCATAGTCACTCAGGATTTGTTTATAAGCTAGTGCTTCTTTGACTTTGGGAATGCCCTATAGCATGGAATCATCTACAAATTGCGGATGGGTTAAAGCCTGCCCGTTCCTGGAAGGTTTGAGAGTCTGGATCTTACCTGTATCTTTAGCTAATGTGATGGCTCATCCTAGTCCTTCCATCATGAGAATAAAAAGAAAGGGGGAGAGAGGATCTCCCTGCCCGAGTCCTCTTGAAGGTTTAAAGGTCTTAGATGGAGAACCATTTACTAGAATTGAAAAACTAGAGGAAGTTAGCAAGGCCATTGTCCATCTTACCTAGTCATGGTAAAATCCAAAAGCTAGAAGGGCGTTCTTGATGTAGGACCAATTTAACTTATCATAAACATTTTCTAGGTCCAATTGCATAATAATTCCTTCCTACCTTGTACTCATCAATGAATGAGCCACCTCATGTACTTGAATGATATTATTGAGAATTTGTCTACTCTCCACATATCTTGTTTGCTCCACTGAAACTAGAGTAGGAAGAAGGGGTTTAAGTCTATTGGCAATTATTTTGGATATTATCTTATACACAACATTACCTAAAGCTATAGGTTTGAATCTGTTCGGTGTCATAGCATTGTCCTGTTTGGGAATCAAGGAGATGAAGGATGTATTGAGCACCTTCAATACAGTCCTATTATTCCTGGAATCCTCCACCATGTTCAAAATATCTTGCTTGACAATATTCCAGCAAGCTTTAAAGAAATCTACATCGAAACCATCCGGGCCTGGCACTTTTCCATTCTGCATTTCCTTGATGACTTCACTAACCTCCTCTTCATTCACCACTCTATTAAGATTATAATTATCTTCTCTTGTTACTAGTTTAGGAATGTGCTTTGTGAAGTCCATGATAAATTGTGATCTATCCAAGAGAGGTTCCTCTGCTATGCTTTGAAAATGTTGAACCAACACAGCTTCTATTTCTTTATGGGTATTGAGATGTTGACCCTTGGAGTCATTGATCATTGAGATCCTATTGTGAGACCTGTGTTCCATTGTAGATCTATGGAAAAACCTTGTGTTTCTCTCCCCTTCTTTTAGCCATTGTACTCTTGATTTTTGTCTCCAAAATATTTCCTCTTGTTTGCATAAGTCCTCCCAATCCTGTTGATGCTTATTGGCTTGTTCATTTATTTCCCCATCAAAGCCATCTGTGATCAGGGTTTGATTAATTTCCTGCATTTTTCTTTCAACAACTTTTTTTGCTTCAAAAATATTGCCAAACTCATTCTTATTCCAATCTTTGAGCCTGATTTTGATATGTTTCAATCTTTTGTGTAATAGAAACATTCTTATTCCTCGGATTTGCAGATCTTCTTTCCACCATTTTTCTATGTTGCTAATAAATTCTGGATGGGTAAGCCAGATATTTTCAAACCTAAAAGGTCTATTCTTTAGGGTTCCAATGCCTGTCGCCTCAAATTGAATAGGCCAATGATCTGAGCTACCAAAGGGAAGAATTCGCATTGTCATATCAACCCCTGTGAGCATGAGGTCCTCTGAGATAATGAATATGTCTAACTTAGAGGCTACTTGATACTCTCCTCCTCTTTTTTTGTTCTAGGTATATAGTCCATTACTTGTATCTGTATCAACTAGCTTCATGTTGTCTATAAAATTCTGAAATGCTATAGAGTCTCTGCATAGTCCCTCATTCTATTTCCGACGTGGATTTGATCATGTTAAGTCCCCACCTAGAATCCATGGTATTCCTAAGTATCTATCTCTTAGATCCTTTAAAGAAGTGAGAAGTTTGAGTTTGTCATTAGTTCTCTAAGGGCCATAAACTTTGGTGATTAAATAAATTTCCCTATCTCCCATAGGCTGAATAACCACTGATAAATAATTTCTATATGCCTCAGCATCCACTATGCCAACCTTTTGAGGGTTCCAAAGTGTGAGAATGCCACCTACTGTTTTTTCTACCTTGACTTCTAGAAATTCATATTTATTGAGACATTTAATCTTCATTTCTCTTATTTTTTGAATTGAACATTTAGGTTCCTGGATGAAGATCATATCTCGAGTTTCTTGTTTCATTCTATTGTTAAGATTCCTTTGCTTCCTTTTACTTCCTAGACCTCTAATATTCCAAGATGTGAGCTTCATTAAGAAATATATGTAAAGGAGTAACTAGATAGATCTTTCATCTTACCTAAATCTATCATCAAGTTTTCATGCTCTATCAATAACTCATTTTGTTTCTTTCTTCCCCTTTTCCTTCCTAGGTTTCTAGGAGTGAGTCCTGATGTGGTTCTAAAGGTTTTCACCCCTTCATTGTCATGTCATTCAAGGTTTCTTTTCCCTCCCATCCCTTTAGCCTGAGTTCTCCACAGAAACAGCTGTTGCACTCTGTTAAACTCCTCTTGAGGTAGTGAATCCATGCCTTCTGTGGTCCCCTGTTTCAGGAATCTTTCCAGATCTAGATGTACTCTTTCGAGAATATCTTGCAGCTCATGATCCTCCATTTCCACCTCACTCGGGGTCATTTCCTGGTCCATTTCAAGTTCCATGTTTCTCATCGTAGTCTCATTTTGCGGGTTAATGTCTTATGTCTTCCCATTATTTTCTTCCTCATCCTTCTCCCATGGGCTGTCCTCCATAGCCTGAGTTGGATTTGTTACCTCTTTCTCTTCTTTTAGAATCTTGTACCTGTTCTGACTTGTCTGTTTCTCCTCTGTGTGGTTTTTTTTTTGTAACCTCTTCCCTCCTTTTCCTCTATTTCCCACTTTATGAAAGCTCCTAGTTTCTTTCCCTAGTGGACCTATACTTCTGCTTTCTATAACATTGAGAGAGTAGTCTCTAAATAGATTCCCATGCTCATGGCATTTGCAACATATAAAGGGAACATGTTCATAATCCATTGTTTGCACCCATTCTTCATCAAAAACTTCCAGGATCACCTCATATGGTAGAGCTCTAGAGAGATCCATCTCCACACATATACGAGCAAAGGAGGTGTAATTTCCCCTTCTAGTTGCCTCAGATATTTTAACAAAATGCCCTAATTTATTTCCTATTGCCGATAAAGATTATGGTTGCCAGTAGTAAAGTGGTAAGGAGTAGAGTCTTACCCAAACCGGGACCGAAGTGAAAGTCTCATGCTCCGGGACAAAATTCATCATCTAAAGCCACATGTAGATGCCTGCAGCTACGTAGAAGTAGGTCCCTCCTTCAAACACTCTGTCTTTATCCTCTATGTTAGTAAAGACTACAGTAAAGAAACGCTTTGACCCAAGATGTTAGTCCATATCCCCTTTAGGTTTCCAGTGATATTTAATCCACGCCTGTAGCACCTTCTCTATGGGCCATAACCCCATGAATTTACAAATGATAGCATACGTCCTCATGTGATCCCTATGCGCCTATAGTGCTGGATCACTCAATACCACTCTGGGTGTGACAAAGGTCTTAGGCTTACATGGACCATTTTGTTCTTTCTTTTTTACTTTCTGTTTCTTGTCCTCTTCTTCATTTTCCTTTCTTCCTTCTTCCCCCCTCCTATTATTTTTCTTCTGTGTTTCATCGTTGTCTCGCTTCCCTCCTCCTGAAATACCTTTTTCAGCCTCCAATAGTTTCTTGCCTCGATTAGAGACTGCTTGACTGTAGGAGGGAGTGGAGCTCCCCTCTTTGCACCCCTCCATAGCATTCAACGCCTGATTATTTTCTGTAAACCCTAGCTCTTACCAGTTGTCACTCAAAGTTCCCCCCAAAACTATCGGTCCTCAACTGCATCTCTTATCATTGAGCTTTCCTTTTAAGTAGTTAGTTTTCTTTCATTTCTACAAAAGTAATTTAGATTGATTTCTTTTCCATTTAGGATTCTTTCCTTTCCTCTCCATTCTGGATTCTTTGCTTTCTTTCTGATTCTACAAGTTAGTTTTCATTCAGTCTACAATTTCAATTCTGCAATTGTTTTCAAATCTTTAAAAAAATACAAAACAAAACCAAAAACACTTTTTTCATGCCCCATAGGAATAGGAATAACTTTGGGAAATTTTTACAAAATACCCCCACCACTTGAAACAACCAACCTTACCTCTTCTTCAGTGGTTGTGAATTGGAGGAACCCTTAGGTGAATAACTAGAGATAATTGAAGAGCCTACCGGGGGAGAAGAAGAAGAAGAACCCATTCCAACTAACCTAATCGCTGAAAATAGAAATGACAGAGGAAATAGAGAAAGAGTTGAGGGTGCCTTACCCATCAGAGAAACTAATAGGGATACAAAGATGAAGAATATAAGCCCCTCTACCCTTCCTCATTTCCATGGCCTGACCTCAGAAGATCCAAACACTTTCTTGTTTGAGTTTGTTGTCATATGCAGAACCTATGATTACACCAATGATGAACAAAAGTGGAAACTATTCCCATCCACTCTCAAGGATGAAACTTTGTGTTGGTTCATGGGTTTACCAGGGGATAGCATCACAACATGGGCTCAGATTCAACAAGCCTTCAACAACAAGTATCAAGACTATTTCAAGTCCAAAGACACTAAGGAAGAAATTTTAATATGACCTTAGGGCATGATGAATCCCTAGAGGATTATGAAGAAAGATTCCAGCTTAGATACAAAAGGGCCAGGTGCACACTTGACCTTGAGTCACTGAAACTAGTCCTGCTTAGAAGGGTAAGGGAAGATCTTCTGGATACACTAAAATTGCTAGCAGGATGGGACATCTACCAGCTGCCCTATGAAGATATCAAGACTATCTTTAGGAACCATTCTAGGGAAGCTAGGAAGAAGGGTAGGGGTAGTCAACCAATGGCCAGTCCATCCTCTTCCACTACATCCATCAAGGTTGAAATTGGGAATGTGATGGAAGATTTCGAGAGTGAGATGTTGCAAACCATTGCCCTACAGATGGACACGATGCACCTTAAGAGAAAACAGGATGAAGCAGAGAAAGTCTTAGCCATTTTCTACTCTAGATGCATAAGGAGACATGTTAGGAATGGAATTCCATTGAACTTGACTAAAGTCTCCTCAGTCTGTGAAGAGAAATACTACATAGAGAGTTGACCTTATCTACCTAGATTAAATGTTATGTATCAAGGAACTGAAGGGGTGACTGAACAAATCTGCTACATAAATCAAAGGTGACCTCATGGGCCTTGGCCATACCATCAAGGCATGCAAGGGTCATCCCATGCCTATTACAACCCCAACCAGACCACATCCATTCCCTCTTGGCCCCCCCTACTCATCCTTCCTTGTCTACACCTCCTCCTTGGTCCTTTGCACCTCAGTACCATTCCTGGCCTACCAGCTAGCCATTTCAACCATATGCTCTGCTATAGCCTCATTGGAATGCACCGCCCCATGGTTGGAGGCCCCCATACAATAATAATCCAGCTTTATTGCCTTCACCACCTACTCAACCACAAATTTTACACCCTATTCCACCTAAACAACCCCAGATGCCTGCCCAACCAAATCCAAACACGAACAATAGATAGGCACAGCAAGTATAGAGTGGAGAGACATCCTATCCTACTTATGCTGTGGAGTTTTAGGAAATCAACCTAATATATGGGAGCTTACTCCCAGAAAACCAACCTCTACCTCCACCTAGGGAGAGTGAGGAAGAAAGAGAGGAAAGAATACCTAAATTATATCAACCACCCTTTCCTGAGAGATTAACTCATACAGTCCAGCCCATCCTAGAAGAGATTGAATTTCTGGGAGAATTAAAAAATATATGTGTGAAAGTTCCACTTCTCCAAGCTATAAAATATGTACATATTTAAAACATGTTGATTAAGGAGAAGTGCTTCAAATATCCAAGGATGTGAAAAGGAGACACCCCTACCATTAATGTCATTGGATAGCTATATGACTTAATGCTAGGGCAGGTGCCCAAAGTATTTGGACCCTGGAAACCCTGTAGTAGATGTGCACATCAATGGCACCACTATCCCACACACTTTGATTGATCTTGGGATCACCATTAATGTGATGACCAAGGACACCATGCTCAATCTCAACCTCCATGGTTCATTGAGAAAGACCACAACAGTCTTGCAACTTGCAAACCATTCCACAGTGAACCCTGAGGGGATTGTGGAGGTTGTGATGGTCTCCATTGACTCTTGGGAGTACGCTGCAGATTTCCTAGTCCTCCAGCCTAAGGCTAAGCTTATTGGTTACCCTCTCATCCTTAGGAGGCCCTGGTTAGCCACTATGAATGCCTACATCAGTTGCAAGACTAGAAATATGACTATTAAAAATGGGCATATGTCCAAGTAGTTAGTCCTGTAACCTCCTACTCCGCCATCTCTAGAACATGACTTAACTTTATGGCTGGAAGGGGAGGAAGAAGATGAAGTTTATTCAGCCCAGCTCTATACCTTAGAAATAGCCATGGGAGGAGAACAACTAGATGAAGATGATTTGATTGCACACATACTCCAAAGTCCAACTCCCAACACATTGTCTTTAGAGGAAGTAGTAAAGGAAACTCAGAACAACCATCATATTGATCTATGCTTAGCTGATTGAAACCCTATCCATGTCAAAACCATAGAATTCGTCCTTGATCCAACCTTGAAAATCAACCCCTCTCTTTCTATATATCAAGAAGAAAAGTTGCGCAACATGCTAAAGGAACATCTAGATTCCTTTGCTTGGATTTACAAGGAAATGAATGGAGTGCACCACTTAGTGTGTACTCACCACATATATATCAAAGAAGGTTGCAAACCAGTCTGACAACCCCAAAGGAGAAGAATGCAACTCTCAAGGATATAGTCAAAGAAGAAATGCAAAAGTGACTAGATGCAGGATTCATTTACCCTATCTTAAATAGTGAGTGGGTCTCTCATTTGGTGTTGGTTCCAAAGAAAAATGGGAAGTGGAGGATTTGTGTCAATTACATAGAGTTAAACAAAGCAACAAAGAAGGACCATTTCCCTATGCCTTTCATTGACTAAGTGCTAGATGGCCTGGCAGGGAAAAAGTTTTTCTCTATCCTAGATGGGTTCATCGGTACATTCAAATTCAGGTCAGCCCAGAAGACAAGGATAAAACCACCTTCACTTGTCCTTGGGGTATTTTTGCCTATAGGGTCCTTACTTTTGGCCTATGCAATACCTTGCCACTTTCTAGAGAGCAGTCCTAAGTATCTTTGTTGAGCTAGTCCATGATGCAGTAGAGATTTATATGGATGATTTTACACCCTATGGGTGTGATTTCTAGGAGGTTCTATCCAACTTAGGTAAGGTGTTGAACACATGAATTGAAATGAACCTATCCCTTAGTCCCAAAAAATGTGAGTTCTTGCTTACTCTAGGGATTGTTCTAGGTTATTCAATATCCCAGCAATGATAGTAAGTGGACCCAAACAAAATATCCATCATCCAAAGGGTCCCACCTATGCAAAAATAGAGAGATGCTAGAATTTTTCTAGGTTTATCTGGATACTATCGGAGATTTATAAAACACTTTATCAAGTTAGCTTCTCCTTTGTTTGGTTTGTTGGCCAAAGACTCTGAATTTGTATGGTCATAAAGTTGTCAATAGGTATTAGACACCTTGAAGGACAAGTTGAACACTGCACCTATTATCCGAGGCCCTAATTGGCCCTTCCTTTTCATATAAATGTTGATGCCTCACAAAAAGCCATAGGAGCACCTCTAGGCCAGATAGATGACAAATTGCCTTATGCCATTTACTTTATCAGCAAGAATTTGTCAAAGGACTAACTAAACTACACAATGACCTAAAAGGAGCTCCTAACTATTGTGCATTGATTGAAAAAATTTAGGCATTACATTACAGGTTATCAAATATTTGTAGATGTTGACCATGCTGCAACTAAATATTTAATGAGTAAACCTGATGTGAATGCCTGGATTATTAGATTGTTACTTTTATTACAATAGTTTGATCTAACTATTGTTGATAATCCCAGCAAGGAAAATGTTGTTGCATATTTTTTGTCCTAATTAAGTTTGCCTACAGGGGAGGAAGGAATGGTTGATGATTAGTTACTGGATGAAAACTTATTTGCCATTTCAGTTCTCTCTTCATGGTTCACTGACATAGCAAACTGCTTGGTTTCTGCATAGTTCCCACTGAATTTGTCCTCCAAAGAGAAAAGCAAGATTGTGAGGAAGAGCTCCCCTTTCACTTGGATTGGGGCAACCTCTTCAAACTAGGGCTGGATCAAATTCTCAGAAGATGTGTCAAGGAGGATGAAGTCTTTGACATCCTTATGACTTGTCATGATGGGCCTTATGGAGGTCATTTTGTAGCCAAGAGGATAACATTCAAGGTGTTACAAGCTGGTTATTATTGGCGCACTCTTCATCATGATGTGAGAAGGTATACTAGTCAGTGTGATTGGTGCCAAAGGATGGGAAAGCCTACTCCAAGGGACGAAATGCCTCTACAACCTCAAGTACCTTTCGAGCCATTTGACAAGTAGGGTGTGGATTTCATTGGACCAATTGACCCTCCATCCAAGAAAAATCAGTACATCATTGTGTGCACTGACTATTTCAGCAATTGGGCTGAGATGAAGGAAATCAAGGCAACAACAAAGGAGAAGGTGGCTGAGTTCTTAAGGGAAAATGTATTTTACAACTTTGGGGACCCTAGAGAATAGGTCCTTGTTCAAGCCAACTAGTTTACATCCAACATGATTGAAGAATTGTTAAGCCAGCACAAGATCAAGCATAGAACATCCACTCCTTATCACCCATAAGCTAATGGGGAAGTGGAGGTGACCTATAGAGCGCTCAAGGGCATTCTGACTAAAGTGGCTGGTAGCAGCAGAAAATAGTGGGCAGATAGATTAGTTGAGGTCACCTGGGCCTACAATACCACCTACAAGACCACCACTGGATTCACTCACTATGAGATTGTGTATGGGAAGAAGGCCCTATTGTCCATTGAATTTGAGTACAATACATTGAGCATGGTAGCCTAACTAGATCTAGATCTCAGTGTGCACAAAAAGAGGAATTGCTCCAGCTGAGTGGGTTAGATGAGTTTAGAATGCAGACCCTCCTGCACACAGAGGTGACTCAAATTCAGAGGAAGATTTGGCATGAGAAGAACATCAAGGACAAACACTTTCAAGAAGGTAAGTGCGCTTCGTTATATGATTCCAGATATAAAGACTTTAAAGGAAAGTTAAGGACTAGATGGTTAGGGCCTTATGTCATAGAGAGATGTCATGATAATGGTTCAGTACAGCTTAGAACCATAGATGCAGAGTCTCAGCTCCTACCTCATCAAGTCACTAAAAAGGAAAAAAAGAAAAAAGAAAATAGAAGAAAGAGAAAAATAAGGAGACTCGGGTGAAAACCTCCATGAGGCACCTGAGTCCCAATGTTGGGTTCAAAACCTCTTGAGATGACCCAATGGTGTAAGAAAAAAAAAGAGAAATAAAATGATCTTTGGGTGAAAACCTCTTTTAAGGTGCCTAGTGAAAGCATCTAGGATGAAAACCTCTTGGAGGTAGACTAGTTGCTTTCAAAAAGAAAAAAACAAAAAATAAAAGTAAAAATAAAAAAGGAGAAAAGAAAACTTTGAAAATATTGTTTGCAGGTCAGCAAGAGGAGGATCTGAGCAACAAGAGAGAATAAAAAGGGACCTACCCATCTCATGTTTTTATTTCTCCATTCATTATACTTCATCATTCCATCATTCCCTCTATTTTTCTACTCATTTACCTCAGTTTGCAAGGGTTTTGTGTTTTCTACAATATTCCCCGTAAACCTACAAGTTTCCCTGAAAACCTACAAGATGATTCTGTAGGAGTTATAGTGGCTTGGGAATCCTAAAGGAAGTAACCCTAGAGCAATGGGATGACCTACCCATGTCAAAAAAAAAATTCTACTTCACCATCTCATCACCATACCTCTCTCCACCATGATCACCCCTACATTCATCCAAAAAAGTCAGTGTCAAAAATTACAGTTTTCAAAGAAAAAAACAGAGAAAAGAGGATGAAGACAAAGAAAAAGGGAACAAAACCTGAAGGCTATTTTCCTCATTCAAAAATCCCTAGACCCCTTCTCTTCCCATGCCAACCATCCTCATGCTCCATAGGTGCAAAATGATTACAAAAACTTGAGGGAGAAGCAGCTACATGACATCTTGTAGGAAATCTTGTAGTAGCCTATCCCACAAAACAAAAAATCAAAGGGTTGTAGTTAGCTTCAAGCATGGAGATCTAGAGGTCAAATAATCTCCTCCAAAGCCTAGCAACAACATCAAGATCATCAGCATCAACATCCAAGTACCTGCACGTCAAAGAAAATCATCAGAGGACAATAAAAAAAAGAAGGGAGAAAAGCACATGCAGTAAACACACAACAAGGACTTCATTCTTCAACAAACAACATCAAGGCATCATTACCACAGGTAAGTGTCTCTCTTCCACTCTCTTGTTAGCATAATATGATCAAACATGTAAAATTTGTGAAAGATTTGGTTTATAAGAGAAAGGTGGCTAGTCATCTTGGCCACCTTCGCTCAGTCAATGAGGAGGAGACAGTTAGTCTTTACACTCGTGGCAGAAGTTAGGTCAAGGAAAAGGGGCGATGAGGTCAAAAGTGGTTAAGCTATGGATGCCTGAAGAGGGAGTTGATTACGAGGTGAGGAGATGATGATGTGGTAGTGGGACGAATGGTCCAAAAATGGATACTCATACCTCGGCTACCAACACACAACCCCACTTAAACCACCCATATGAATAAATAAACATTGATCTCCATGCATATAGGCATTCAAATTCTCGAGGCTACACACTAGAAAACTTGCTCTCGGCCCTCAGGAAGTCTACAGGATTAGGAGCGAGCAGTTTTAAGAGGGAAAGACATAGGTTGGCTTCATCAAGCAGTGATAAGGAAGTAATCTCTATACTTCCCCACATTTTTCAAGTGAAAAGAACATAGAAAATCCTTCTAGTTTATTGAAAAATATTGCAGTCTAGGGGAATTGTATACATAGAAATTTCATTTGAAATTATTCATTCATTAAATTTGGTATCAGGCATATAAAACCCTCCATCCATAAGAGAAAATGACAAGGTGATTAATAAGAGGGAACCCATTCACAAAGTAAGGATTCATCAACACCATCATGTGCTAGAGATATTCAAACGACACAATTGGATGGGTTTCTTTGAGAAATTGAGGGGGTATGATGATGACGTAGCCAGAGATTCTTCTCTCTCCCTCATTCCACTGACTAGGACCCATTCCGATGTTGTGGTGAAAGGTCTCCCTATAGAACTCACCCCTTAAATCATAGGCAGAATTACCACACTTTCCTTAGGAGTGCCTTGGGGAAAGGAGGATAAGGGTAATAGCCAAACTGCAAAGAAGACATTATTTTTAGAAGGAGAGGAGGAAATGGATGAGAAAAATGGATTCATAAGAGAAAGCCTACCATATCCCTAGAATGAAATTAGCTACCACCTTATAAAGTATATCTCATGTGAAGGTAGGTACAGTGTGATATATGGATACCACTTTAGGATTCTCCAAGTGTTAAGGTTTGGAGCAGACACACCTCCTAAAAAAATACTTAGCATACCCTACTTCCTTCTTCAATTAGTGACAGATATGAACATGAAGGTGCAGGATGGAAACCATCAACAGCTAGCCCATCATGGGTTAATTAGATTTATCATGGAAGATTCCCTCCAAAACCTCATAATCCCTATCACATGGGAAACTTTCAGAGACATGCAGACAAAGGAAGATATAAAAGCCCTTGAATATGACAAGAGCCCCACTTCTAGTGGAAGGGATGAAGAAGAAACTGAAAAGGAGGAAGAAGAAACAAAGAGGGATGATGAGGAAGAAGAGGAAGAAAAGGAGAAGGAAAGTGGTGAAGAGACAGAAGACAAGGAATAATCACCCAGGGTATCTCCAGAACCCACTCAGAAAGAGGTAACAGCTGCCCTTGTTGCCCTTAGTACCCCTATCAAACAAAAAAGGAAAAGACAGAGACAAACTCCATTGTACTTTAGGACAAGAAAAAGTACAAGAATAAGGCATGGAAAACCTCAAATTCCCACCAATGTTCCTATAGTCATTGAAGACTCACCCAAACAGTAGGAGAAGGTGGCTCCTCTTATGAAAAATCAAGGAGAAGGATCATCAGGACAAGCCTCTCCTAGGTCTCCTATCACTTCTGTTAGGAGGCCTGTCACTAGATCTACCTCATCCAAAGGAAAATGCCTCCTATAGGATACACAAAAGGACCTACAAGAAGCGGAGGAAATCCTACATGAAACTATGCTAAACCTACAGGAAACTCAGAAATTAGACAAACAAGGGAGTATGTAGCAAGAAACAAAGAAAGATGATCCTGAGCTAAGGGAACCTAGTCCTCAACCTAACCTTGACTCCTACTACAGGTTTATTGAAGTGGGTAGGGTCATTCCACAAAAATTTACCATTCCATTATCCTTTGAGCTTGAGAAAGAAAGGGAAAGAACACATAGATGGATGGAGATTACCAAATCCAAGGGAGTGGAGGACGTAGGTCACATGGAGGAAAAAGTTAAAGAGATGGGCAGAGAACTTAGTAGCCCAAGGGATAGAGATGTAATGATGAAAGCTCAGTTGGAGGTCGAAAGTGCACGGTTAAGAGGACAAATACAAGAAAGAGAGAATCAATTAGCATCCATGGCCAGTCTATCCTTAGAGGAAATCTAGTGTAGGATTCCAGCTAAGTCCTATGCATTATACCTTAAGGAACAATGACTATAGTTCCAAATCAAGACCCTAGCACAAAGAGGCACTATGACATTCCATGATTATAGACAGTTCATTGATCTTTGTGATCAAATCACATTGGAGAATAGGGCTAAATTGACTGAGTTCTACCTACATAACTTAGCCTTGACAGATTTGAATGTATGGGACCCTAATTGAAAACTAGGGGAGTTACAGTTGATGGCTTTGGCATTAGGGATGAAGCATGAGGAAGCAAGGGCTACAAAAATGAAGCAAATTATGGCAAGGGAAGAAACAAAAGCTCTCATGATAAGAGTTGAGTAGTCAAATCCAATGGCTGTCGTCAGCACATAACTTGATTGCAAATGAGCCTCAACTTTCACCTAGGTACCTTGCTACCCAAGAGCAAGAAATCACACACTTTGAGGACATTCTCAGGATGTTAGGGGATGAAAACATGCCAACTTGCCAAAGGAGATGGAATACTTTGCCCTACAATTTGAAAATCAGAGAGTACCATCCTCCTCAAAGAATGAGAGAAGCATTGAAGAAGACACCCATGTACAAGCAAGATCTCTAAAGACTAAAAGTCAATTAGAATGGCTTGAGACTCACTCCACCACTTCTCTTAGAAATGTTGGAAGTAAGGAAGTAAGAGGAAGAAAGAAAGTAGTGGGAAGTAATAGAAAGGAAGGCAAGATTTTATGCACATGAAGAGGAAACTATAGTAGAAGCATTGGATGTCAGGGAGGCTGCTAGAGCAATGAAAGACATGGATATTGATTGAGTTTCTCATAGGATGAGGAACAATTTCAGTAGGGGGGTGATGATGACCCTCATAATTGGGTAACTATATGGACCGTAATCCACCTCCTAGCTTAGTTAAATCAACTCTTCTCACAATTTATTATATATTTTGATTGTATTTTGTTTAATGAGATGAGTCAATGTGAGATATTATGCCTAGTGGACTAATGTGCATTAATTGCAGGTTTTTGAGAGAAAATCATGGGAACTTTTTCTAATTAAAGGCCAAACTCAAATGAGACAAGGAGAAGAGATTGTAGGAGGTAAATCCTTCTCATTTACTCCTCACTCATTCGAATATTCCTCCATCAATCACACTAGCTCGAAGTACAAGCAACCAAGTCATGGAGATCAAAAGGCAGCGAAGCAAGTGACATTTAAAGAGCTATTTTATGTCTAGTTTGGGAGCTGAGACTCCCTATATTTAAGGAATTTGTTGGAGACTGCAGTTGTAAAAATAAAGGGGTCTAGAGCCTCATTAGGATTCAATTTTTTGCTGTAAAAACACTAGTCATTTTCGAGTTCAAGACTGGTGGAAGACATTGCTATGTAATTTTCTGTTTTGATAATGAGAATGAGCATTTCCTGATCCAACAGTGAGTTAACTCAGAGCGCTGAAGCACTTCTGTTAGGGCCCAACCCTAGTAGCAAAGGCTCCTCTTCTTGTATTTGTATGTTTAGTTGATTTCATAGTTTAATTTTCTTTAGAAATATCTCATTGCAAGTAGTTGTAGATTCGATTAGTTTGCTTCCATTTGTGCTTTACTTCAACAGTAGCTTAGAAGAGATAAAGGATCATCAAAAAGTATTCAGTAGGTGGTTTTGGCCTCACTCCTTCCTTCAGTGATCATGGTTTGAGGGAAGAACTCCTATGCGGCCCCAAAAATATAGAATTCTACTTTCTCATGGAATTTAGTGTTTTCTCTACTTAGGCCAAGATTTTATCAGTTTACAAGAGTAGGATTTAGTTATCATTTATCCTATATTCAGTACTACATAAGATCTCATCAAGTTTTCATATTATTTTGCAGTGTTTCCTCATGCATGAAATAGGCAGTTAGCTCATGAAATTATGTTTTCCTTAATTAATTGAAATCCTTCTTGTTTGCAAGATTTATGGATAAATGTCAATGTTTGATGCAGTGTAGGTACTTTATAAGTACATAAATATTTCATGATCAACCTCATTCCAATTTATCCACCCATGATCATTCCTTTCCTTCACTAAAATCCCCACCAATTTCATCATTTCATAATAATACTTCTCCAAGCTTGTTGAGCAAATCGAGCCATCTCACACTCATGTTTTGAGTTCTGAAGTGGTCCTAGGAACTCTCTTGCCTCATTCATCCACCAACCACCTTCCCTAAGACTTACAACACCTTCAACATCCCTCCTTTTTCTCTCGTTTGTATCCTATAGAAATACAGGGGATCCTGTAGGTTTTTAGGACATCTTGTAGAACACATTAGGGCATCCTGTAGGTTTATCTGTACTGGCCTGTTTTGAGGCTAAACAGAGGAAAAAGTCTCTAGGAAGCTAGAAAAGAACCCCTACTGGTATCCCAAGCCTTCTAACTATTCACCATCATCCCTAAGCCACTTGCAACATCACCAAAAGAGATTAGCTTTCACACTTTCACATAAAAAAGGACAAAAAGAAAAACATATTTATTTTATTCTTTTTTTGGCTAATGCAAGAGTTGTACCTTCTATTCAAAATATTCAAAGGGTAAAATTACATAAAATACAACCAACCGTAGGCTAAACCTTTTAGCCCTAGGTAAAAGCTTCACCAAAATACAGATCCACCAACTAGGTCCTAAAGACCCAAACAACAGACTCGGAGTAACTCAAATCTTAAATAAACAATGTGTAAAAGATCAAAAACACCCAGACCCACCAACATGTACAATAAAAGACCCAGACCCACCAGCCTGTACTCATTTCCTGACCATTGATTCTCCTCGCCTGATCCAATGCTAGAGGATAATATCGCATGAACTAAAAGCATGGAGAATTACTGCGCGATAAATGACCTGGACCCACCAACATGTATGCTTATCCTTGATCGTTGATTCTCCTCACCTAATCCAATGACAAAGGATCATATTGCATGAGCCAAAAGCACAGAGAATTATCACATGATGAGGGCGATATTCTCTCCCCAACCTTGGCCACGTGTTGTGTAGTGAGTGGAATTGCTCCCAACTCCAAAATACTGCTCTCGGCTTGAAGGGCATGTGATAAACCAAAATCCACCCCCAGGGCAGTATTGACACCAGAGGAAGTAATGTGGGGGTTTTGAGTCTACTGAGAAAGCCTAGACTCCAACCCCTTGCACCATCCCATCTCCTCAGGCGCATGAACCAAAGGAAGATGAAAATCCATCCATCCATCCGTCCATCCGAGAAGCACCGTCTACCGATCAACTTCCACCTGAGACTTCTGGGTTTGCGCTTACCTGGGTTGAGGAGGCAAACAAAGACCTGCATCCCAATTGTGACATCACTTCTGAAATAACCACAATGAATCCAAATCAACTGGACCCCGTCTCTATGGCTCTGTTTTGAAATAACATTCTGACCTCATCTGCCTGATCGAGACAATGCTCCCTCAATCTATTCTGGGGCATCTATTGCCAACTCAACTTGACCCTGCTTTTGGTACAGAGTACCCCTTGATTGACTAGAATTTCTGCCAATTTATTTTCGTCCTTCGCACATGAGTAAAACTCATGGTTCATAAGCACAGAAGGTGAACTGAATCCTTTGAAAGACCTGAAGCAACCTCCAGTGTCTTTAGACTTTTTCCAGCTTTGTGCCACAGCATATTCTCTTGACCGAGTTAATGATTAACTCAGAATATGCTTCAATTATGATATTCTGGAGATTATCCTGCTTCAGGAATTCTAAACGTTGCTCAAGAGCCATTAATTTTGCCATATTGTTTGTGGCTCTTCCTAAATGGCAATGGAAAATAAAAAGGATGCAGCCATTTTCATCCCTTAACACCCCTCCAAAACTAGTAATACTCGGGTTTCCTTTAGAGGCCCCGTCAATGTTGCATTTCAAAAAACCTTGAGGGGGAGGATGCCAGTAATATGGCTTATTGGCCAGTTTCATCATCATCCTGTCCATGCCTTGTGGCATAAGCCCCTGCATTCCCAACTGAGAAGTATCTGCATTTCAGCTTCTAAAGGTGGATTCTTTGGGGGAGTTCGCACTAAAGTACCTACCGTCTCCTTAAGCTATCGTAAGATCTGCTCAAAAATGCATTGGGAGGAACTTCTTTCATTTTTGAAGATTCTATTGTTCCTTTCTTTCCAGACATTCCATATTATGGAGCTTGGAGTTAAAGCCCAAGATGAGTGAAGAAATTCATAATCAGATAAGTTTTGTCTCCAGTTATTTAGGGTATTGATAATGCTTCCTTTGTCCCTATCTGTCTGTTGGAAAATTGTGGCAAAAGTATCCCACAACCTAGAGGTGAAAATGAAATTATTGAGAAGGTGCTCCATTGTTTCCTCTTGGGCTTCACAACACTGACATCTAGAAGGTTCCAGAACACCCCTCTTCTGAATGGTTTCCCAAGTCATAATTTTCTTATGATGTACCAGCCACATGAAGAGTTTGATTTTCATCCATCCTTGATGCCTCCATAGGTTTTGCCAAAACCTGTCTGGTACATTGGAATCCAACTCTACGATTATGTGCTTTGCCTCCTTAAGATTGAAGGTACCTTCATTATTGTTGTCACATCTAATCTGGTCATGCCCCTCTGAAACTAAAATTTTCCTTTGGTCCAACATTGTTAGAAGAGCATCACCTTAATTTCAAGGGGCTATCATCGTTGTATTCTATATTCTTCCAGGTTATCCATTTTCCTTCACTATTGGTTTGATCCCAAAAATATTTGACCTTGAATAATCCTTTGGTATCAGTTTCCTTCTTGAGGTCCAAAAAGTCCTCTCTTAATAGTGTAGGTTCTTGTTGCCATTTCTCTCCCGAAACAAAGCAAGATCTCCCTCTTTGATTTCCTAGAGGCTGTTTTTTTGCAATAAGGCTCTATTCTCCCAGGCTTTATTCCAGATGTGGGAGCCTTTTATGATGCTAGTCAACCTTATGTGATCATCATCTTTCCAAGTGATTGTGTATTTTTCTTTCCAAATACTAACCCAGTGAGCCTTTGGATCTTTTACCCAATGCCACCATAATTTTGCCCCTAAGACTTTGCTTAGTACTTCTGGATCATCCAATCCAAGACCTCCATGGTTTTTAGGTTTTCAAATCTTATCCTAGGCTACCAAGGCCCATTTCTTTCTCTCCTCCCCTTACCCCAAAGAAAGTCTCTTTGAAAGGTTCTAAATTGTTGCAAAACTCCTTTTAGAGTTGGAAGGGCTGAAAGCATGAACACTGTGATTGATTGAAGTACAGCTTTTGTAAGCACCAACCGACCTGCCAAGTTTAAAGATCTAATAGTCCATTTTGGGTTTTATCCTGCATCTTATTAATCACCAGCTCCCAAATGCTCTTGTGCAAAGGTTTATCAGTTAGAAGAACTCCCAAGTATTTGGAAGGAAGGAAATCCCTTTGAACGCCCAGAATTCTTGAGATATTCCTCTGATAGCAATATTAGTATTAAAGAAAAAAATCTTAGATTTTGAGAGATTTACCCCCATACCTATAGCCATGGAAAAGTCACATAGGATTTGTTTATAAGATAGTCCTTCTTTGACCATGGCGTACCCTGCAGCATAGTGTCATCAACAAATTGTTCATGGGTCAAAGTCTATCCAGTCTCAGTGAGTTGGAGACCCTTGATGTTACCCACGTCTTTCGCATGCTTGATGCACTGACCAAGTCCTTCCATCATGAGGATAAAGAGAAAGGGAGAGAGTGGATCTACCTGCCCGAGGCCTCTTGAAGGAGTAAAAGTCTTGGAAGGAGAACCATTAACCAGACTTGAAAATCTAGAAGAAGTTACCAGGGCCATAACCCATCTTACCCAGTGATAGTCAAATCCAAAGGCTAGAAGGACCTTCCTGATATAGGTCCGATTCAACTTATCATAAGCTTTGGATAGGTCCAATTACATAATCATTCCCGCCTTCCTATTGCTTAACAATGAATGCACCACCTCATGCACTTGAATGATGTTATTGAGGATTTGTCTACCCTCCACATAACCTAATTACTCCCTAGAAACTAGAGTAGGAAGAAGGGGTTTGAGTCTATTGGAAATAAATTTGGATATTATCTTATACACCACATTGCACAAAGCTATGGGTCTAAACTTGTCTGGAGTCTGAGCATTGTCCTGTTTGGGGATCACGGATATGAAGGAAGTATTAAGCACCTTCAAAATGGTTCTATTCATCCTGGAATCCTCCACTACATTTAGAATATCTTCTTTAACAATGTTCCAGCAAGCTTTAAAAAATCCACATTAAAGCCATCAGGGCCTGGCGCTTTACCTTTCTGCATTTCTTTGATGACCTCACTAACCTCCTCTTCATTCACTGGCCTATTGAGATTGAAATTATCCTCTCTTGTTACTAGCCTGGGAATATGCCTTGTTAAGTCCCTGATAAAATGAGCTCTGTTTGAAATGGTCTCCTCTACTATACCTTGAAAGTGCTGAACTAACACAGTTTCTATATATTCATGGGTATTGAGTAGATGACCTCTGGCATCCTTAATCGAAGAGATCCTATTGTGATATCTATTCACCATGGTAGCTCTATGGAAAAATCTAGTGTTTCGCTACCCATCTTTTAGCCATTGAACTCTAGATTTTTGCCTCCAAAAAATTTCCTCTTGTTTACATAAGTTCTCCCAGTCTTGATGATGTTTGGTGACTTGATCATTTCTAACTCTATCCAAGCCATCCGTGATAAGGGCTTCATTGAGTTCCTGCATTTTATCTTCAACAACTTTTTTTCGCTTCAAAAATATTGCCAAATTCATTCTTGTTGCAATATTTGAGTCTAAGCTTGATGTGGTTTAGTCTTTTGTGTAGCAGAAACATTCTTGTACCCTAAATACGCAGATCTTCTGTCCACCATTTTGCAATGTTGCTGATAAAATCTGGGTGGGTGAGCCAGATATTCTCAAACCTAAAAGGTCTGTTCTTGGGGGTGCTTATGCCATGAACCTCAAGTTGTACAAGCCAATGGTCCGAGCCTCCAAAGGGGAGAATTCTCACTATCATTTCCTTGTTGGTGAGCATAAGGTCCTCTGAGATTATGAATCTGTCTAACTTTGAGGTGACTTGAGACTCTCCTCCTCTCTTATTGTTCCATGTAAAGAGGCCATTACTCATTTCAATGTCAACTAGCTTCATATTGTCTATAAAAGTTTGAAATTCTATAGAGTCTTTGCTTAAAGTTATCGTTCCCCCTTTTTTCTCTGAAAGTGATTTGATCATGTTGAAATCCCCACCCATGATCCATGGTACTGCTTCATGTCTATCTCTTAGCTCCACGAGAGAATCTAGAAACTTGAGTTTATCATCTGGTCTTTGGGGGCCATAAACATTTGTAACCAGATAAGTTTCCCTATCTCCCACAGGTTGAATAACCATGGATAAATAATTCCTAGATGCCTCAGCATCTATTATGCCAATACTTTTGGGGTTTCCAAAGAGTGAGTATGCCTCCTACTGTTTTATATTCTTTGACTTCTAGAAACCCATATTTATTGAGCCATTTGTTGTGTATTTCTTTTATTTTTTGAATGGAACATTTAGTTGATAAAGATCATATCCAAAGCTTATTCTTTCATTCTATCACTAAGTATTCTTTGTTTTCTTTTACTACCTAGACCTCTGATATTCCAAGATGTGAACTTCGTTATGAAATATTTGTAAGGAGTAGTTGGTCAAGTCTTTCATCTTACCTGAATATATCATTAGCTTTCCACATTCCATCAATAACTCATTCTTCTTTTTTCTGCCTCTTTTCTTTCCTGGATTTCTAGGAGCTAATCCTGGTGTGGTTTTCATAGTTTTCACGCCTTCGTTGCCCTACCTTTCATTGTTTATTTGCCTTTCCAGCCCTTTAGCCTGAGTTTTCCATAGGAAAAACTACTGTACTCTATTGAACTCTTCTTGAGGTAGTGAGTTGACCCCTCCCATGGTCCCCCGTTTCAAGAACCCTGACAGATCTAGGTTTTCTCTACCAAGAATATCCTGCAGTTCATGATCCTCCATTTCCATCTCACTCTGGGTCATTTCTTGGTCCATGTCTGTTATCGGGAAAAGTAGTGTCCATTCAGAGTTGTTAGTCCCACTAAGATGGGTAGCTATCTTAGAAACGAACAGATTAAAGTTACTTGTGTTTTCCTTTATGAGAGATAGATGAGAGAGAAGGAGAGAGCATGAACCTCAGTCTTTTTCTAGTCTCCTTGCTTGTTTCCTCTCTCCTTTGATAAAGATTTCGCCACTCTTTTCTCGCTTGTCACACTTCAATGAACACCTACAGAGTCAGGGCAGAAAAATACCATCAAAGAATAGAGATCTATAACCATAAATAATGTAGGATCAGATGTACATTAACCATATAAATGTAGATATAAACAAGATTCAGAGATATACAAGCATATGGAGCAAAACTCAAATAGCTTTATTGATAGAAGTAGTAGAAGAGAGGATTACAACCAACTGTCTGATCCAGCATCATCCTCCCAGCATGAAAGCCCTCTTCACCTCATACAAAGCAAGATCGCCCAGCAATGTTTTCAAAGAGAAACCAACATCACTTCCTTGCAAATTACAAAATTCAACCTCTAGATCTCTTGGATGAGGGATCCATATATAGATGTTTATAGGAGAGTGATTTAGCTTCTAAGATTTTGATTAGTGTCCTTTCACTGATAATTCTTGGTTCCACTTGGAGATTTCAGATCTCTTACTCATCCATGGGCGAATTTAGAGAGGCAAGTGTCATATGAGTAGTTTCTAGAAGATTCTTTGGGTTTCCACCTAGCAAACGGCTTCTACCATTTGTCTGCTCTCACTCATCGCACCCTACGGAAGGGATTTCCAGTATGCATCACACCCCCCATGTGTAATAGGTGAGATGCATCGCACCCTATGCATGGAGTAGCCTATATGGTCTAGTTTTGACCAGTTCTGAGTAGTTTTTCATGGAGAACTTCTGGGAGATGATGTAATCAGCTGACCTTGTTCCTTTAGGGTATGAAACAACATTTTTAGGGGTTTAGAAGCCCTTGGCTTATGTACATATGTGATTGGGGTTGCAGTGCCCAAATATTTCTATAACAGTTGCCCCCTAAAGCATGAGGTTGTAAATCTTTTGATGTCGGCTCAAATGCTTTATAATGAGGATCCGAGGTTTTTTGAACTGGAAGGTGACCTGTAATAAGATACAACACAATACATTATCTTCATAATATTTTCATGATCTAGCTGAGGCGGGCATTCCCATGCTTAGCTTTATAAATTCATATTCATGTACATAAGACAGACAATCGTCTATGTGGCAGACTAATGATTCTATTAGAGCCATCATCCTTTAGTTTTGATGATTATCTGTGTAGATGTTATGTACATTTGATGTCTTTATTTTCCTGAATATATTGCAGCCTGGATGGATGAAACTAGATCTGGGGTCTTCAAACTCGTTCAATCTTTGCCCAAAGTACAAGTCAATCCATGTGAAAATATGTTCTGATGTTGAACATGGAAAGACATTGCCTGATTACTAGCTAATGACGTAAGTTGTTAACAGGAGCGGGAGGAATCACCGATAATGATAATGACCCTCAATGTACTACAGTAAAATTCACATGGTGTGAATACATGAATTGATGTTGAACACCACGTAAAATCTTTTAGTCGAAGGCCATTGATGTAAACCTGTCCCCGGAAGTGAGAAACTTGCCATTAAGGCATGCAAGCTTCAAAGTATTGAAAGGGTTGTTCCTAAGTCAACTTCTTAGATAATGAGTTGATGTCGACAAGAAGAGACTCGTCGTAGGAGGGTCTTAATGAATCCCACATCTACGACATGGAACGGAGCAAATGATCTTGTGGAGGTGAAAACGATCTCATGATATAACGTTCAGGTTGGCGGTCATGAAAAATGGAGAGTGAAGGTATTGCAACAGATGAGACATTGGGTAGATTGGTGAATTCTCTCAACGACTTCTCTTGAACATATCGGCGACACTGAAATGAATTGGTAGCATCAACCCCAAGGTGGATGGTACAGTGGACCAATCGTGATATGACCGGTGAATGGAATAACCCAACTTGACTCAATCATGGTGAAGGAGTGAAAGTGTTATGTTCAAGAGCGATCTGCTACCAATGAAGCTATTCAAGTTTTCTTCCCCTTTTTCCCCAGTCATTGTTGAACAATACCTCTTTATATTTGTCAAGCTTGAGGAGGATAACATATGCTTGTTCTATAATTTTCCCTTTGGGTAAACCCGTCACTATGTTTTAATGAGCCTAGTGACAGTGAAATGCGCTCTTGTCTGCATAGACAAGTTTGTCGCTATTGTTTTAATAAGTTTAACGACAAAGATAACTTGGTCCTTTTTAATTTTAGAGAGTATAAAGAGAGACGTAAAGGCAACTCCAGTGGTCCTTTTTCGTAGTGTAATCCCTTAAGTCTGAAAAAGTGTAAAATAATACGAAAGGGATTACTTTTTGATAGTTTTAACGAGTAGAACAAGACAAGCGCTCGATCTTTTTGTGTAATAATCCCTCAAGTCCAAAAAGATTAAAATCTAGAGGAGGGATGGCACTCGATCGCTTTAACAAGCTGGAGAGGCCAATTGCTTGGAATATTTTCATATTTTACGAATCAGATGAAAATATCTTAAAGGAGGCTCTTTTTTTGAGGAACAAGTGATGTTTTTGGATAGCAACTGTTCCAGGTAAGGTTTGGAACTTTTCAATCATGGCAGTGTAAAGAAGGTGGCTAATAGAATCACTTGTCAAAGTTGTTCCTCAAAAGGGTAAACAATCAAATGGAGGTGTATGATCGGCTAAAAAGGAGTGGAGGTGATGGTAAGAACACAACCAAGGTTCAAAAGCTAATAAGTATGTGATTGCAAAGATTATTTACTAAAATTGGGGTTCATTCTTTAATGAGCTTGAACTCTATGGAAACACTTGGTCATTTCTAGGTTTATTTTTTAACGAGCTTGAACTTCGCGTAAAACTTCTCGTGGCTAGGTTTATTTTTTAACGAGCTTGAACTTTGTGTAAAACTACTCATGCAAATCATATAATAAGGATTTCTTATCAGTAGGTTCATTTTTTAGGGAGCTTGCCCCATGCGTAACTTTGCTCCGAAGCCTTTTGTATGCAATCTAGGAATGACCAACTACTATCCTAGAGGTTAAATAACTACTAAGGTTAGGTAGGATAGCTTCTTGATGGGAAACATCTCCTTTACATTGCCATTTCCATTGGTCCTGGAAAAGGTGAATGGTTGATCAGACCAATCACCTAACTTAAGTAGTTGAAGTTAGTAAAAAACTATGAGGTTAGAGTTACGATGGTCGCTTTTAACTTGCGTACAAAGGCTTGCATGCCCCCAGGTATAAAGAGAAGTGGGGTTTCCAGGTTACCATATGGAATTTCTCGCATTAGCAAGATTGTTCCATCCGTGTCACAAACAAAACACTTCCTTGGTGATGCCCATTGAAATGGACAAAGGTTACCATTGTTAGTCCCAATCACATAAACTTTAACGGGGAATCCTTTTCCAGTCCAAATCCATTTTCCTGAAAAGACAAGAGTATCAGAATAGTCATATTCCTATGCGAAACCTACCTTATATTTAGGGTTTTCTTCTTGAAGCAGACCAAGGTGCATGCCTCCTAGGGTTTCAGTCACAATCACGGAATCACTCACGATCATCAGGTGGACAGACTGGAGACTGATTACACATTCCTTGTGTGAAAAGACTAGTTAGGGATGGAATTTGACTAATAGTTGTGTTTGAACTAGGGAATGAAAGCTGGTCTACGAGTTGGACCATTCTGCCTTCATATAGAAAACACATCACTCGAAAGAGTGAGGAAACGATAGCTCCCATGCTATAAATGTAGTCACGTCCAAGGAGTAGATTGTAATGTAGTGGCCGTTGGACTACCATCACGTTCAGATAAATGGTTTTCCTTGTCAAAGTTATAGGTAAATTTTGAAGGATCCCTAACAGTTGACTAGTTCCTTTGTGAAGTCTGTCAGATTTCGAATCTCAGGCAGAAGCAATGGCGAACAAAGCGCTTTCCAATTAGTTGAGGAAAGGATGCTCACAGAAGCCCCTTCATCTATAATAGTACCAACCATGATCATTCTGTAAGCTTGTACTATGATTTGGAATGGCACATTAGATGGTAGGTAGGGTCTGCCTAGTAGATTCCAATCGAAGGAAATGACTAGATTAGTTGGAGGTGGGACCGAATAAGCGGCCAGATAAATCTCTGATGAACTTCCTTCCTGTGGTAAAGGAATGGGTAGATTGCCCCCATGTTCATTGGAGTCTTTGTTTACGAAGAGAATTTGAATGGTGTCATCCTCATTCTCCTTGGTGACAGTATCATCTGAAGGTGGACCTTCTGAAGACAATATTGGGTCGACTTCCATCTCGACCTATTGACTTTGGTCTGATGTGGACTCAAAGGGTTTATCTTCAATGATAGGTGCTTCGACCGACAACAAAGGTGTGTCAGTCAGATTTTCAACTGGCGATGGACTCAGTAAGAGTTTCTTTTATCTGGGAGGAAGTCACTGCGGTGAAGCGGGACGGTTATCCAAGACTCTATTAGCTTCATCTAGGAAGGGACAATGGTGGAGGGCATGATCGCCTTCACACAGTCTATAAGGAAATTTGGATATTCCTTTTTGTCCATTGACTTCGTTTTCAATAGTTGACAGTGTGCTCTTAACATGATCATCAATGGTTGAAGACACGGATTGTGCAAACGGGGAGACCAGTCCCTCAGGATCTGTGGGATATAGGGACAATCTCAATGGTAGTGGTCTCCCTTGCAAATGACACATGGAGACTTAGGTTTGGAAGGTGCAGAGTGTGGATTTTCACCAAACGATGCATGGTTGCCCCCTTTCATGGTTGGATTCTTCTTATTCTTCTCCTTCCCTTTCTTCTTCTTCTCAGTCACTTGGTTTTTAGCATTACTAGCTTCACCAAGCGAAGAGGAAGAAGGAGAGGGAGAAAAAAACAAAGTAGAAGGTTGGGGAGCAACTTCATCTGGTCATTGATTGGATTGTTGAGGAATCGCAGTGTTTTGAATGATAGAGGTCGAGAAAAGCCATACTGGTAGGAGAGTTGTGAGTCCTAGGAGGGACAATGTAGCCATGTGTGGAGCACCAACCTCCCCCCAACAGGAGAAGGGACTAGGATTTCCCCCAAGGGGAAATCCTTGATTGGTAGACTTCATTTCTCAACCTGAAGACCAACGAGGGAATAGTGATGTTATTCTGATTAAAATAAATCTTATGACGCTTTGACACAACTTGCTTTTTCAATTTTTAAGAGTCGAGAAAAAGCTAGAAATGACTCTAGTCGCCTTCGATTTTTAATGAGCCTGAAGTGACAAGTGCTCAGATGGACATTTTCTTTTAAGGACTCTAAAAAGGAACAAAATTAACTTCTCTGGAAATCTAGACAGAGGAATTACCAAACCAATCGAAAAACTACAGAATACTTTTTACAGTACGGCAGTCAATCTTCCCAAATGCTGTGTTCAGTGCATTGCGATTGATAGGGTGGCAAACACGGCTTCCTAAGGATAAAGGATGCAACCTATTGTGGTCTCCCAATATATACTCAATAGTACGTGGGAGCACAAGTCCGTACTAGCACTTTTTGTCTCAATGAGGAGGAATCACCAAACCTATGATGAAAGCAATAGTTACCAGGCTTTACAACGCTAGAATACGTCTCTAGCCTAGACTTCTAAATGTTGTGCGTTAGGTTCCAAAGCATTTTTATGTTCATTGAAGTTTATTTTACAGTTGATCTTTATTAAGAAGTTTTCCTTTAAGGTTCACTACGTGATGTAGATATACAATTCCTAAATGTGCAATCTAAGATGATAAATAGTCGTTTACTTTCTTTTTGCAATGAAAATCCTAGCTACTAAGGAAAGAGAAATGAAATTTCTTTCAACATAGAGCAGAGAGCACACCTAGATGCACTTTTCCTAATTCAACTTTAGCATGTAGTCTTAATGCAAATGCACATACATGTATTGTTTTTCAGTTTCCTTAATGTGAGAATGACAAGAAGAAAACAAGTATAGATCTGAACTATCTTTTTCCAAAGTGACAGTACTAACAATTTTCTTTTCAAAAAATGAAAGTAAGATCAAGACGACACTTTGTGATCTTGAATTTTAAACTGCTTTCGACACTTGAAATACTAATGATTCAAATCAAATATAATGGAAAAAGTGTAATCGACTATCTAAAAGAGGAATTCTTTGTAACACTCTTCTTCTTGACTAAAAATGACACTTGTGACACTTTCAAATCAAAAGACGACAGTTCGATTAAGCTACTATTTGCAAAGGAGAACTGTAAATGATGAAAAATACATGAAAACATTCATAATTCTTTCTGATGGATGTTGAATAATGCAAAGGAAGATGGTTTCAATAGAGATATACTAATCATAGACAACAAAACTACTGAATAAAGATGAAGACAATGAAGAAAAACCAAAATCTGGAGGCAGAAATAGTCTTAGTCAATCATCGCACTTGTAACACAGGGAAACAGGGATGCATCTCACCTGCAACACATGGGAGGTACGATGCATCCAGATTTCCTAGAAGAGATAGTGTGATGGTCTAGGGATGAGACTGTGCTTGGTTTTCGCTCACGGTTTGTAGCTAAGTTTAGGGATTTAGGTTGAGCTAACGATAGTGAGTAAACACAAAGTATAGGGGTTCATCTAATGAGGTTATTTGAGCTACCCCTAGGGCACTTAGGATGTTTGCAAGCTAGATGTTCTATTCATAAACCAACTTGAACATTGACAGATCTACTTTGCAGTTGCATAGCAAAAGCAGTTCGAAGGCTAGCTAACTTGATTTCAGGATCCATCTGTGGTTTATAAAGCAAACGACACTAACAAAACAAACAAACTATTTGTTGCCCAGTGGAGTTTCCATTTTGTTATCAGGAAAACTAGTGTCCATTCAGAGCTGTTAGTCCCACTAAGACGGGTAGCTATCTTAGAAGCAAACAGATTAAAGTTACTTGTGTTTTCCTTTATGAGAGATAGGTGAGAGAGAAGCAGAGAGCATGAACCTCAGTCTTTTGCTAGTCTCCTTGCTTGTTTCCTCTCTCCTTTGATAAAGCTTTCACCACTCCTTTCTCACTTGTCCCACTTCAAAGAACAGCTATAGAGTCAAGGTAGCAAAATACCATCAAAGCATGGAGATCTATAACCATAAATGATGTAGGATCAGATGTACACTAACCATATAAATGCATACATAAACAAGATTCAGAGATATACAAGCATATGGAGGAAAAATCAAATAGCTTTATTGATAGAAGTAGTAGAAGAGAGGATTAAAACCAAGCTATCTGATCCAGCATCATCCTCCTAGCATGAAAGCCCTCTTCTCCTCATACAAAGCAAGATCACCCAACAATGTCTTCAAAGAGAAACCAACAACACTTCCTTGCAAATTACAAAATTCCAGCCTCTAGATCTCTTGGATGAGGGATCCATATATAGATGTTTACAGGAGAGTGAGTCAGATTCTAGGATTTTGATTAGTGTCATCTCACTGATAGTTCTTGGTTCCACTTGGAGATTTGATATCTCTTACTCATACCTGGGCAAATTCAGAGAGGCAAGTGTCATATGAGCAGTCTCTAGAAGATTCTCTGGGTTTCCACCTAGCAAACTACTTCTTCCATTTGTCTACTCTCGCTCATCATACCCTACAGAATGGCTTTCCAGTATGCATCACACCCTATGCATGGAGCAGCCTGTATGGTCTAGTTTTGACCAGTTCTGAGTAGTTGTTCATGGAGAACTTCTGGGAGATGATGTAATCAACTGAACATGTTCCTTTATGGTATGAAACAACATTTTTAGGGGTTTAGAAGCCCTTGGTTTATGGAAATATGTGATTAGGGTTGCAGTGCCCAAATATGTCTATAACAATGTCCAGTTCTCCATCACTCAGTGTAGTCTCTTTCTGTTTATTAATGTCCTGTGTTTGCCCACTATTTTCTTCTTTCCCCTTTTCCCCTGGGCTACCTTCCATTACCTGATTTGCCTTTCTTATCTCTTCCTATTCTTCTAGTACTTGGAACCTATTCAGACTAGTGTGTTGCCCTTCTGTTTGATGTTTCTTTGGCCCCTTTTGCCCCCTTTTCCTCTATATCCCACTTTGTGAAAGTTCTTCGTGTCTTTCACTATGGTAGCTTTACTTTTTTTCTCCACTTTACTGAAAGGGAAGTCTCTAAATAGGTGCCCTTGCTCATGGAACACTCGTGACATCTGAAAGGAATATCTTCATAATCTATTGTTTGCACCCATTCTTCATCAAAAACTTCCAAGATGACCTCATCTGATAGAGCTCTAAAGAGATCCATCTCCACACATGTTCATGTGAAGGAAGTATATTTTCCCCTTCTGGTGGCCTCAGATGCTTTGACAAAACGTCCTAATTTGTTTCCTATAGCAGATAACGATTCCATTTGCCAGTAATCAAGAGGTAAGGAATAGAGTCTTACCCAGACCAGGACCGAAGTGAAAGTCTCTCACTCTGGGACAAAATTCATCATCCATGGCTGCATGTATAGGCCTACAGCTACATAGAAGTAGAGCCCTCCTTCAAACACCCTATCTTTGTCCTCAATATTTGTAAAGACCATAGTGAAGAAACCCTTTAACCTAGGATGTAAGTCTATGCCTCATTTTGGTTTCCAGTGGTATTTAATCCACACTTGTAGTGCCTTTTCTATGGGCCATAATCCCATGAATTTACAAATGATAGCATAGGTCCACATGTGGTCCTTGTGCACCTGCAAAGCAGGATCATTTAAAACTAATCTAGGTGTGACCTCAACCTTGTGTGTGACCTCAACCTTGGGCTTACATGGACCCTTTTGCATTTTGTCTTCTGCTTCCTATTTCTTGTCTTCTTCCTCATTTTCTTTTGTTTTGTTGTCCTCCCTTGCTTTGGTTAAATCTAGTTCCTCTTCAATATTCCTTTTCCCTTCTCTTGAAGGACCTCTAGCAGTTTCTATCAGTTTTTTACATCGGCTGGCCATAACCTGACTGTAGGAGGGAGCGGAGCTCCCCCCTTTGACCCTGTCCATGGATATCAACACTTGCAGAAGCTTGAAACCCTAGCTCTTCATCTACGAACCCGCCGATGCAGTCTCAATTTTTTCACGGTGCTCCGAAAGTCCTTTTTCATTTATTTTATTCATTTACATGCACAACTGTAGAATGTTTGATGTTTCAAACTTGCATGCTTAGGATTGTAGGATTTCATACATGTTAACTTTGCATTCCTTTGAAGCACAGCCTCTCAACAGTTAGTTAGAAAATGGTGTGTTTAAGCATTTGATTTCAGTCTTTTTCCTTACTACAGTAGACAAGCTTTCTCTTAATGTATATTTCTCTTTTCCTCATTAGTAATCAACATTCTTTTGAATCCATACATGTCTGGTTTAAAAATCCTTAGTTGTCTATCACCAGCTTAGCAGTGACAAAAAATAGACCCATCACATTTACTTGTGTATACAACAATGTCGCCTCCAAGTTTGCATGAACCCCAGGTTGATAAAGTAAAGTTGGTCGCCCCAGGAGTTGCAACATTCTTGCTACAATACTGGTTCCCATCAATTTACTTAAACTTAAAAAAAATAGAAATTAATTAATGATTAATTAGTTATTATTAGAGAAAAATAAGAAAAATAATGATTTATCTGTTTACTTTTCATTATTTGGTCAAATTTAACAACGAATAATAATAAAACAATGGTTTAATTAATTATTCCTAGAAGAAAATAAAATAAATAGTGATTTATTTAATTATTATTCATGGGTTTAACTATAAATTACTTAATAAAGGTGGTTTATTAGGTGATTTCTCAGAGTGAAAGCATTTTGCTATGGTAAAATTGGCTTTACATGGTGTACATATATCCATCTAGTAAATTAGGCTAGATGATCAATTTTTTGTGATAACAGATATGATTCAACCACCTAAGTGAACTTAAGGAAGTGGAATTGATGGAAACACACCATACCAAACCTTCTGGACCTGCTATAGGACTCCCAGAATGCATCCCAGTCATTCCCTTGACTAGCTCCTGGGTCCCACTAAACCCCTAGGCACTCCCTTGATATGGGCAAGGGTGCGTCTGAGGACCTCTGGATGCATGCACAACATGGGTATGCCAACATCCAGGGAATTTTCTACTCAGACCTATGTCTATGTCCCCAGGATTTAAGCCATGTTTTCAGGCCCAGAGCCCAGGTCAATGCCCAGAAATCATTAATAGAATCCATGAATTACATTATGATAAGACTTATGAATCAAAAATTGACTCCAGGACTAGTCCTCACCATCCCCAACCTAGATTGACATTATGTCAAACACTTGGCATCAATGAAGTTTACAAGAAATGAATACAAGACAAATAATAAATGATTGGTAACTCATATGAGACTTTACAAGAAGGATTACCACCCTCTTCCCTTAACTGTTTTGACATCAATTAGGTATTGCATCCATTAGCCATTCAGTTACAAGTAAATACATGGAATAACCATGGCAATAACTGGTCATATAACCATTCTTATAACCGACATTAAACCATGAAAATAATAATGAGATAACAACCATTAAAGCCACACATTAACAAGTAAAAAATCAAGATAACTTAGATTTTATTGAACATAGGCAAAGTTGACTAGTATGGGACTTCCATGTATCACCCGAATGTAGACATGGCTAATCCAAATATTTCTTTCAGATAGTCACCTCCATGTCATACTCGAAGAATGAATTTGGGATCTCATGGATAAACCAATCCAAAAACAACCAAGGGAATCTATATGTTAAATCACCTCCACCCTCACCAAACTGTGATCTCACCAAAACTGAGATCGAGATCGCAAAACCAAACTGACCTTATATTTCCTCCAAACTTGGTCACCATCCTTGAGGAATTTTCTGTCTCCTTGTCTCTCAGTATTTACTGCAATACACACCGGATCACTATGCTGTAAAATGAGACGCTAGTCTCTCATGCTTTACCATTATCCACCCCAGATCACTAGGCCCTAAACCAAGATCCCACCCTAATGATTTACCATGTATCCCACTAAAACCAGTAAAGGGATTCGTAATCCTTTGGAATTTTCCTAAGAGCAACTCTGCCCCAGATTCCAAAACCATTCAGAAATTCTAAAGCTTAAAACCAAGAAAAAAATCCTATCATGCCATGGCTATTTGGAAAAAGGCAAGGAGAGGTTGAAAACCACTGTCATAACCCACCAAAACCATGCCACCGACAACAAGAGAACCATATACCAACATGAAAGGCCATGCATGTCAAAACCAACTAGGAATTCACACATGCAATATGTTACCTCCAAGTTTTCCTGCTAAAGCTGTTTGATTCTGCTCTTTCTTGCTTGATCTTTGATTTCCTTTGATCTCCTCTCATTTCCTTTGCTTGTTTTTTCCTTCCTTGATCCAAATCTAGAGTTCTCCAAGAAAACTGTAAGTGTCCAAGAGTGAGAGAGAGAGAGACAAATAATAATGAGGGAGCTCCAAAACTGAACTGATAGAAGGTACCAACTGATACTCAAAAGCCTTTTTATCAATTAGGCCTCCTCTTTCTTCATTTTCCATTATTTTCCTTTAATTTCCTACTCACATGAAACCTATGACCTTTCAGCTTTCTTTTCTCCTATTTTCCTTTATTTTCATAAATAAATGTGCCAAAAATACCTTTTTGTCTTTTTAATTCCTTAGCCATTGCCTTTGCCAATTTCCATTAGCCATAAACACATCCAGTGATCCCGACTAGGATATCCTTTCCCAACATTCATCTTGGAGTAATTGTCCCTTACCCATGGTCTTATTTTTCCTTTATTAACTTTTATTACATGAAATTTTAACCAGGGGTTGTTACACCCTTCTTTTACTTGATCACCAAATGAAACTAGTAGAGAAACCCCATCCACTTGTGTTCCTAGTCTGTTGTAGCTTACACTAGGTCTGCATGTACTATTATGTTTGATGATTTGTGTGGATTACTGTCTCCTTTCCCATCAGATAGTTCTTCCACTTCTTCATAGCCTGCACCATAGCATAGATCTCCTTGTCATAGGTAGTGTTTGTCAATTTAATTGTCCTAAATTGACTACATAAATTATTGACCGAAGTTGGTAAACTTGTGAAGTGAAAGTGCACAATATATGCTAGAAGCCTACCTATTAAGTTGGATTTATTAATTTATTGATTTATTGGAAATGTGTTTTTAAGTTTTGTATTCCTATTTCAAAATGTTTTTATCTAATGAAAATAAAATGATTGTGACTTTAAATCTATATTTCTTACTTGAAAAATGAAACCATAAAGAACTCACACTTGCAAAATGAAAACTATATTAACTCACACTTGCACAATGAAAACTAATTTAACTCACACTTGTTGAATGAAAACTAAATTAACTCTTAGTGGTTGAATGGAAACTATATTATCTCACTCTTGCCTCAAAATTGAAAGTTCAAGAAAGTAACATGCAAACAAACCACTCTTCTTCTGAATTTAAACTAAGAAAATTTTTGGAATGCAAATGATCTCAACATAAAGTTGAAAGAAATCTATATACCCAAATCTATAAAGAGAAACATCCTATGCTATGAAGTTGAAATGTTTTTAATTAAATTCTAAAGACATCACAAGGAAATCGCTAGTATTTTGATGATTTAAATTAGCTTTAGAAACTATAAAAGAGAATTGTAAAACTACCATAAGAGGATCATAATTATAAATGACTATGATTAATATTTCTATTTAATGATCCAAAAACATCTAACAGAGAACTTCTCTACTCCTTTTCTAATCAAAATAAATATCACTATTGTTATCCAATCTAAAATCAGACTAATAATTATGAAATGAATATATATGGAAATACTACAACAAATAATAACAAAAAGGGAAATCTATAATTTAAAAACCCTCACTGTTTGCAAGGGCCTTCCACAAACAGGCAGTTTCAAGCTCCAATTAACAATTATCTATGCATCAAGTCTTCGAATGCACTCCATTAAATAAAAACACAGAGTTTTAAAATGATTATAGTCACCAAATATTCATTCGCGTCGTCCCTTGTTTTGTCCTACCTTATGGTATTTATAAGATCCACTTAATAATTTTTTAATGCTTTAATGCCTACTTTCGGCTAACAGAGTTCTAATTTAACTATCAATCTTAGAAATTGATAACGATTCACTCACAATTTGTTATTTGGAAAAACAAATCATGATGCATTTTCATCTCAGACTCTCACTCGCTTACTCCAACTAGATTTTGAATTTTTCCTTTGACCACATGATTTGGGATTTCTTCTCTCGATTTGGTGTAGATGAATCGGAGCATATCATTGAAGGGATCAACCTCTTTCTACCCATATATCTCCTTCCTTGAATGGCACCTCAGACCCTGTTCAACAATGGAGTTGGCCGCAGAAATGGATGTTAGCTGCAGAATTGCACGAATCCTATAGCCAATGAAAAATTTAACTTAATAATAAGGAACATTTAGAAAATATGAAAAATACGATAATTACTACCTTACCTATGTCAAAAACCTGCAATTTGATGCCTATCAAGTTAAAAGAAATGGCCAAGGAGAAGGAAAATCAATGAAGAACAATGTCAGGATGAAACATTCATGAGACTATACATTCCCCACGGAGAGGTCATTGCATGTACTCATGAAAAAATGCAAAAAATTAGTGCCCTTGTCAGCTACTGCATCTCCTTTGAAACTAGAGCTATCACATCCAAATTTTTCTTTTTCA